>JAPKLY010000808.1:0-54266 GCA_026898435.1 Prunella vulgaris | reverse complement strand
ACATGCAAAATTTATTTTTTGCATAATATGAACACTAATATGCATATATGCAATTTTTTATTTTTGCATAACAATGATCCAATCTTGCATCTATACTAAAAAAATGCATATAAAGTAACAAAAATTAAATATCATAGAAATACAACTGAAAAATTGAATATCGCACTGATTAGTGTGAAAATTGCTCAAAATTATTGTGCTTTTATTGCTAATTTTGATTTGATTTTGTGCATTTTCATATACTGATTTGAGGAATTGTGCTTAGTTATAAAAAATATTGTTTTGTTACAATTTTATTGAATATTGAATTGTTTCATGAATTAAATTGTTGAAGTAATATTTGGGCTTAACTAAATTATTCTTACTCATTTTATTAATAGAATTTCAATACTTACGGCCCATTTGCTCATTAAAGATGATGATAATCAATTTGAATTTTATGATTTTGTAGGCATTTGACCAAGTATGAGGATGAGAGAAAAGGAATGAAACGTGGCTTTGTACATTCCACTCATCCCATTATCTTTATTAACCTCTGCACACAACTCTCAGCAGACCACCATTTCTTATTCCAAGCCAAGCCAGAGAAATCAAATGCCTACAGCCACGCACAGAAGCCTTGCCACCAACTGCAACAGTTGCTCCTTCACCAAAATTTCCACCGCCTGCACCACTGCTGTTGTCGGAAGCTACCCTTGCCCAGAAGTTATCATCGTACTGGTCTTCACCGGAGAAGACCGCCTCCATGAAGCTCTGCAATTCATGCCAGCCGTCCAAGCCACAACCACCCACCGCTAATTGAAGAATCCCCAATTCCTCAGCCCAACCGCCGTCAACAAAGCTGTCGTCGCTAAAGGTCACTGCCAGAATCATGCCCTGTTGCCAGAAATTCATCCTCCGGAATCCACTGTCCAAGAAGCTGCTCACAACCATGTTTGACCGTTGTTGTTCGAAGAAGAGAGTAAAATTGCTACCTACTTGAAGAGTTGCTATAAGAAAAGAAGAAACACACTCTTAATTGAAGAGTTTTCAAAGAAAGGAAAAAAAGTGAAGTTATTGTTAAGAAGAAACGCACTCTTAATTGAAGAGCTTCTGTGAGTTTCACTTACTTAAAGCCATTGAAGTGGGAAAAGTATCTGAGTGTAATTCCTAATTTAAAGAAGCGTATCACGATTTCTTCCATGGAAAGAGAGAAGAATTGCCATCAGGTAACACGTTTCATGTGCATTTGCCAAAAATCTGAAAAATAGTTTGGGCTTTTAAGGAGAACCAACGAAGATAAAAAGGCTGCGGCCCATTGGTATTAAAAGGAGAAAAGCAGGATCACACATTTGGCACCAAGGAACACACATACATTCATTTTCTTTGTTTTTAGTTTAGATTTCTTCTAATTTTCTTGAAGTGTGTGATGTGTAGGAGATGAGGAGCAAGGATCCTTATGAAAAGAGCCTTAGTGTTGAGCTTGAAATGTCGAGCAATACGAGAAAGCTAATGTGCTAACTTGAAGAAAAGATGTCTTTGGTGCAAAGTTGAGGTACCACAAGCCCAAATTTAGAGTTCCATAGCAAGCTCTAAGTTTGGGGGAGTGATGTTTTTATTTTTCTTGCATTTTACATTGCACCGGTGCACTTGAGGCTCACATGAACATTGCACAGGCGCACACCTCATTTTTGTTGATCTTGCTCTATTTTATACCCCTTGTGTTAGTGTGTGATTTGAGCTTATTAAGTAAGAGCTTGAGGTGAAATGATTTTTGTGTTTTGTGTGGAAAATCTGGCTTGAAATATGTGCTAGGTGGTGTTGTGTAGCTTGTGAGCTTTATGTGATCACTTCGGGCTCGAACTTAGTGTTGCATAGCAAACTCTAAGTTTTGGGGTGTATTTTTCTTTATGTGGTATGATTTCTTGTTCATTGCACCGGCACACTCACTTTATTGACGCTTGTTAGTTTGTGGTGTGGTGACTTTTGTTGGGATGATTTTGTACCTAGAGTATTATGAATTGCTTGATTGGTGTATTATGATGCTTGATGGTTGTTATTCGAATTAGTGGTTTTGGATATCTTGAGTTTTTGACTTGTGGCGGTGAAGAGTCTTTTGAAAAATGTTTAGAGTTATATGGAAAAACTGTGAGAATTGAGCCTCAAATCGAATTTTAACATGGTTTGTCAATTGTGAGTGGATCAATCGTCGTCTGTAATTCTAGAACTTGCTTGATATCTTGCTTGAGACCACATTTGTGTGAAATGATGGGATGTGATTTAGGCCATCTTTGATATGAATAGTCACTTAGTCAAATTTCTTCCTACCAAATGAATCTTTTCGTTGTTAGCCACTTTTGAGCTTATTGACTTATTTCTTTGGCAACCTACACATTTAGCCGAATTATCCCTTTTGTTGAGCTTAATTGTCTCTATAAACTAGTGGAGCTTGAAATTTGGTAATAAGGTTGAATTGTGCTTAAGTGTGAGTTTGGTAGATGAATTGTGGTGAAAGTGAATGATGTTAAAAAAATAGAGAAAAAGATGAGCTGTGATGTGAACTAAAAAAGATTGAGTGACGTGGAAAAATTGAAAATGATAAAAAGAACTTCTTTGTGTACAAGAATTTGAAAGAGCTTTAAAGTTCAAAAAAATGCTCGATGGTGTTAGTGAAAATTTGTGCTTGAAAAAGAAAGAATAAGTAAATAGTTGAAGTATTAGATTTTTAAGTGCTAATTGATCACTTGCCACTTGTCTTTTGAGAGTGTAGAGATATTCCTATATGTGTCTTGACCTCTCGCTCCACTAGTTTACGAGTCACTTTACCTAAATTTTTTCTACCTAAACTAAGTCATATTGATCCCATTGTTGAACACATTAAAGTGGTGGAGAGGGTAGATTTCTTGCAAGCATATAGTGGTTATATGACATGGTTTGATTGTTGAGTGCATACACTTTCCTATTTTTGCTTTAAGTGTTGAGAGAAACACTTATCCATTTGAGTGATGACTTGAGCACTTTGATGAGATACAATTCACCATGACTTGTTGATTTCTCTTGTGTCTTTGACTATTAAGGAGAGTTTCAATTGTTGAGTTTGTAATCACTTGTCCAGTATGCATTCTTAGGAATAATTTCACCCAACCTTCCCACCGTTCTTTATTTTCTTTCGTTACTCGGGGACGAGCAACACTTCAAGTTTGGGGGTGTGATTAGTTTGAAAATTGCTCGAAATTATTGTGCTTTTATTGCTATTTTGATTTCATTTTGTACATTTTCATACACTAATTTGAGGAATTGTGCTTAATTGTAAAAAATATTGTTTTGTTACAATTTTATTGAATATTGAATTGTTTCATGAATTAAATTGTTGAAGTAATATTTGGGCTCAATTAAATTATTCTTACTCATTTGATTAATAGAAATTCAAAACTTACGGCCCATTTGCTCATTAAATATGATGATAATCAATTTGAATTTTATGATTTTGTAGGCCTTTGACCAAGTATGAGGATGAGAGAAGAGGAAGTGAAACGTGGCTTCGTATATTCCATTCAACCCATTATCTTCATTAACCTCTGCACACAACTCTCAGCAGACCACCATTTCTTATTCCAAGCCAAGCCAGAGAAATCATATGCCTACAGCCACTTGCTGGAAATTCGCAGCCACACACAGAAGCTTCGCCACCAACTGCAACAGCTGCTCACCACTGCTGTTGCCGGAAGCTACCCTTGCCCAGAAGCTGCCGTCGTGCTGCTCTTTGCCGGAGAAGACCGCCTCCATGAAGCTCTACAATTCATGCCAGCCGTTGTAAAAGTAAAGAGAGTAAAATTGCTGTTCGAAGAAGAGAGTAAAATTGCTACCTACTTGAAGAGAGTAAAATTGCTACCTACTTGAAGAGATGCTAAAAGTAAAGAAGAAACACACTCTTAATTGAAGAGTTGTAAAAGAAAGGAAAAAACTGAAGTTGTTGTTAGGCGTGATCACGCCTAACTCAACATTAGCTTCTGTGAGTTTCACTTACTTGAGGCCATTGAAGAGGGAAAAGTTCCTGAGTGTAATTCCTAATTTAAAGAAACGTATCACGATTTCTTCAATGGAAAGAGAGAAGAATTGCCATCAAGTAACACGTTTCATTTGCATTTGTCAAAGATCTGAAAAATAATTTAGGCTTTTAAGGAGGCCCAACGAAGATAAAAAGGCTACGGCCCATTGGTATTAAAAGGAGAAATGCGGGATCACACATTCGGCACCGAGGAACACACATACATTCTCGACAGATTGTTCACCACGCAAGGGGGATCTCCTCTCTCCCACTTCTCACACACTTTAGTTTAGAATTTTAATTTTTCTGTAATTCTTAGTTATAGTTTAATGTAGATTTTTAATTTATTGCAAGGATTGTGTTGGTCCCAAAAATGAGTAATAATCAGTGTATGGGGGAGGGAATACACTGATGTCAGATTTTCCCAAAATCTTAGGAAAATACTCTTTCAGTCTCAGTCAGGAAGATCCTGATAGTTCTCACTAGATTGATGGTCATAGGGGCAGCAACAACTGATCAGTAAGGAGACAAACAAGCTGAGTCTGAGTGATGTGCTCTCGAAAGTCAGTAGAGATAAGCCACCTACTGACCGCTCAGAAAGCTAGTCAGTTGGATAGCTATCTCAGTAAGCTAGAGTTACGTGTGGAAAGTGAGCCCTGAAATGCCTACTCGTTTTAGTTCCTGAAAACTTATTACTGATTGCTTATAAAACGTTGTTAAGGCTGGTGCACAAGATTATGCTCAAGAGAATTGATTTCTCCTGAAGTTATAAAATAAATGCAAAATGATCAAATGCTCAGTTTATGATGAATGACAATATGATCCTGAACAAGTAAATAAATCAGCACAATGAGGGGCATTTTTAACGTGGTTCGGAGATAACCAACTCCTACATCCACGACCTGATTGAACAGGAAGTGATCCTCTTCCACTGAAGATCAGAACTTGTTTTTAATGTGTCAAGGTGCATGAGTGGCCTCCTTCCTCTCTTAGGAACTTAGACCCTAGGTGTTTTACAAGTCTCAGTCCTTCTAACCAACCTTCTCACAACCTGATTGGTTTGGTATTCTGGTTTCCAACTAGGGTGTGATAATCCTTCTAACAAATCAGTACTAATAATAGGATTATCACTCTAAGCAATATACAGATGGAGATTCCTACTACAACACTAACGAAATTTAACTTTCAGAGTGTAGCTTCAAGTTTGCTTTGAGCGCTTGGAATCTTGGATATTTTGTACTTGGAAATTTCTTGTAACCTTGAATGGGAGCAATGTCATCTGTATTTATTGGGAGATTTGAAAAGATCCGTTGGAGGAGATCTTTTCAAATCTTCCTATATTAGGTAGGTGCAGACTGTGGTTGTACTTGATTGACCTTTCGCATACAAAGTATGGAAACTCTCTGATCCGGCGCCTGCGACTCTGAGGCGCATTTAATGTTGCACAGACTCCGTACTTACGTGTCGCCTCCTCACTGGTTGTTTGTCCAACGGCTAATTTGTCGGTTTTGACTTTATGAAACCTCGTACATTTATAAGTCTGAGTTTCTCGTTCTTTACTCAGAATACATGTTTGTCTTCATTACGGAGTTGCTGACATTCCTTTTATCCTCAGAAGTTAGCATAAATGTTAACTCTCCAATTGCATGTGTAACCTTCCCTTGTCAGGATTTACAAGTATCAGTTTGAATGATACTAAGCCCGAGTCAGGACTTATGAGTATCACAAGTGACACTCAGCCTGATCCAGGTTACACTTGCCCTCACTGAGTGAGTCCTGACCTGAGCATGCTTAGTGTACTCATTAGGAACATCATCAGTGGCTGTATTCAGAATGGCTTCTACACAGCTTCAGGACGTTTTCATATTTCTCAGGTCCAGCTTCAGGTCTATCATCTCTAGGACGAGCTTGGACCTTCAGGATTGAAATACACTTCTAACTTCAGATCTTTGGGACGTCACCATCAACCTTTAGTCTTCAGTACGTTCCCCCTGAACTGAATACCTGTGAATAGAAAAATCTATTCTAACCTGACTATCCTGAGACTATCATCCTGACCAACTATACTTAGGCAAATTCATCAAGGGGTTTTGGGATCTAATCGAAATTCTCAGATTGTCCCAACAATTTCCCTGTTTTTGATGATGCCAAAACCCTTAGCAAAAATCCTAACCATCTAGACAATTTACTGATAATTCAGTATTCAGTTCAAAAACCTCTAATACTTGAGGTTCTCAGTTCTATAAGATGGAAACAGAAAAGGGTTAGTACAGTTCTTGATAAGAGCAGAAAAGTAAAGTCAGGAGTCAACGAGATGTTGTCTCAGGAATAAAATAATTTCATTAATAACTGAAGATAAGTACAAGTTGTCTTGAAACTATTACACGTTTATCCCTGAATGAACTACTCCTGATCTAGTCTTCATCCTCCCACTTAGCTAAGGAGATGCCATATTTCCTCAGCACTCTCTCTTGGCCGCATGGAACTTCTTGGAATCCTCCAGTGCACCTGATTGCCTCGCTACCTCAGCCATTTCCTCTTGGATCTTGGTCCGATCCAGGTGATAGTTCACGCCAGTTGTGGGGGGGTGGTAGATGATGTTCTCTGGGGCACTGATCAGAACCTCCTTCTTGTCTGGAAAGACAATGATTTCTCCCTAAACCTCAGGATACACCATCGCCATCCACCTACTGAAGATTGCATCCCTGTCTTCTTTGGAGTCGACCCAGGCACCAAAAACGTAGAAGATTTCTACGAATTGTTTCTTGATCGGCTACCACTTTTCAATCAGCGCAGGAGGTGCAAACTCTTCAATATATTCAGGTCGAGAGGGAGGGTTATTGATCAGTCTCCTTCGGGGCGCAGCCAGAGCCTTCTTCACCGGACCACTTGCAGCAGGTTTCTCCACCTTGTCATTCTCCTTGGTTAGGACCTCAACATGTCTTTTCAGTTTCTCAAGCTGTGTGGCTTGAGTCCTGACCTGAAGGGCATTCTGGAGTGCGAGCTCCTTCGCCTTATTCCTCTCCAGAATGATGGGATCATCAGGGTAAGCAGCTTCCTCAAGTTCACTATACAGATCCAGAAGGGTTATCTGACGTTGCATTTTCTGAGTAGGCTGAGTCTGCGGCTCAACCTCAGTAGCGGGCTCAGTGGCCTTCCTCTTCCTCGGATCGAACTTAGGATTTTTGTTACTTCCTTCCCTCTTTTTAGCAGCATCAAGGGACTCTTCCTCATCAAGTTTTTTTCTGAATGTCACCAATCAAAATCCGTCTGATGGTCAGAGAATTCCTTCTGGAAGGAAGACAACTCCTGCTTCTGAGTAGTTAACTCCTTCTGCAGGTCAAGAAAGTGTTGCTTCCAAACCTCTTCAGAGCTCTTCTGATCATCTTTAATCTTTGCGAGCAGAGTCTGATCCTCAGACTTGGCAACCCCCAGGGCCAGCTCCTTCACCCGAGCCTCGAACCCTACCAATCCATCAGCAATCAGAGCCTTCTCTCTATCATCCCGACCACTCAAGTGAGAGGAAAATTAATCCTCAAACTGAGATTTGATAGTCACGAGTTCAGTATAGTGCTCAGCGTCCTTAGTGGCAAGACGGTAAATGTACTCATTCCTGCCCTCGATAACGGCAGCTCTCAGCTTCTCATGTCTCTAACACTGACGCTCTATCTTTCTTAGGATTGCTTGGATCATCAGTGAAGTGCCCTGAGATTTGGCCTTCTTCTTCGTCTTGCCTTTCCTTTTCCTAGCAGGAAGATCAGTTGGAGCCTCAGCAGTCCCGACTCCAGGGAGTGTGTCATCGGCCGGTGCACCTTCTTCCAAGGTCGCACCTTCTGCAACAGGAACTGTTGCCAGTTCCTGAGTGGGGTTAGGGTTTGGATTGTGATGGTGAACAATCCTGATAAAATCCTCAATACGAAGAACCTGAGCAAACCCAGTGATCCCGAATTGATCACATAACTTATGTTCCTGATCCCTCAGGAAATCTAGACCCTTCTTCTCCAACACACATGCCAACTCCAGCAATGTGGCTTTCCTGATGAGTACCAAAACCCTCAGCTAGGCAACCTCCTCCACATAATTTCCAACTAGATCAGTGAGGTGTCTGGTAATGAACCTGAACGCCTGAGATCTTGCGTCAAGTTCGAGAGGAGTAAGATCAGAAATATATAGAACATTCCGATCTGACTCCATCTCCTCCGGGTCCTCCACAAAGGCCCTTCCCTTACCTTGCTAGTCATCGTCGGAGTCATCCTCCAGCTCCTCCTGAGCTCTCGACTCCTCCACGTCATGCTCCTCCTGAGCAGTCACCTCATCACTACTTCCTTGCTCCTCCTGAGCAACATCCTTCTCTCCACCAACCTGCTCCTCCTGAGCATCTCCACCTTCTATTTCCAGCTCCCTTACCACCTCCATAATGTGGACAACAACTACTTCCTGATCAGTCTGAAAAGTGGGTTCAGACTGAGCTGTGGGGGCTTCGGCAACCACCATCGGCTCATCTCCTTCTACTCCTTGTTCCCCCTCAGCTTGTGGCTCCTCCTGAGCAGCTTTCTCCTGAGGATGCTCCTCCATTTCCTGAGCCACCTCTAGCTCAGAGACAACAACAGCTGAGGATGCATGAGCTGGCTCAGAACCTGGTGCCACGGAAGTAGTGGGCACGGGAGCAGTGGCCTCCTGACCAGAACGGTCAGATGCAAAATCTGAATCATGCCCCAGAATATTCTTTGCCTGAGGAAGTGGCTGAGTAGTTTTCTTCTTAATTACCACCCTGACCTTCCTGGGGGCCTCCTTGGCAACTTCCTCCTGAGCCTTGGAGGGTATTGTCTTTCCTTTGCCCTTGACAACCTTCTTTATCTCTGTTCCTTCAACTTCTTGTGCACATCCTCTGCGCACTTGAACATGATATACTTTGAGGGGAAGTCAGTCATTTCAGCCTCATCAATGTCCCCCAGAGTCAGTGATTGGAGCATCACTGACACTCTTGCACCATAGTGTGGATTCTTGGCGAATGAGATCTGATCTCCCTTCCTTTCCACCTTCTTGCTCTCAGCAACAAGCTTCTGAAGGAAGAACTCTTCCCAGTCCAGTTCTTCAGCGTCAGCAATCGCAGCCATCACCCTGATCTTGGGCTGAGAGATCTGCTTCATCCCACTTATGAAACCCATCACACTCTGAACTGCAACCTCAAACAACAATTTGTAAGCAGGTTGCAGGAGCTTTTTGTTCATCTTTGATTCAAACTCCGCAGGAGTGATTAGAAATCCATTCAGGCAAGCATGTTCCTTCCCAGACTTGTAGAAGAAAGGATCAGCCAAATCCTCCTTAGCAGTGGAATGAGGCAGATTGAACGTCCTCCTGATGAGGTACCTGACCTTCACCGTCTCGAAGCTATACTTCATCACCTTCTTCCCGTCCTTGTTGGCACTTCTCTTGAGTGGAATCACTGATTCCCACTCACCATCGTCTCCTTCTGTCAAATTGACATAGAAGGCTGCCACCAGATGTGGGCACACCTTGGCCGGTATAATCGTCACAAAATCCAGCAAATGGGAGTTCTTGAAGGCACTTTGGACGGCCTTAAGCTCTGAGATTTTAGACCTGTGAGAAAAGTCTACCATCCACTCAAAGGTAACCTTCCCTTCCACAGATGTCAGCATCTCATGGAACTTCCTGGAAGATTTGGTGGATAAGGTCGATGAGGTCGCCATGGATGCATAGAGCTTGAGAGAGAAAGAGAGATTTGTAGAGAGTGAGAGGGTTTAAGGAAATATGAGTGAGAGAAGGTTTGCAATGAGATCTTATTCCTTAATTATACCCTTATTCAGTTTTAATCGGAAAGTTAATAAAAACAACTCTCAAAATTCAACTGTTGAGATTAAGCACTAAAAATGCATACACAATGATTGCGCCCTTTCAGTTTTTTAGAGTAATAATTCAAAAACTTTATCGGTAACAGTTCCTGCCCACTTTGCATTTAATGCGTGTCAAAGTATGTCTGTATTTAATTCAAATAATTGCATTAAATAATAACTGAATAATAAATGAATGGCTGGGATTAAAAGTTAGAAAACCCTTGATTGTCAAGACGGCTGACAAATGTAGAGATGATGCAATTGTTCAGGACAACATACCAGTCAGTCAAATGTTGTAATTTGACTGATACCACTTGTAAAAATTTAGGATGACAAGTCCTGAGTTCAGAGTCCTGAATCCTGAGATCATTCTTCTAATGTTAGTTCCCCCTGAAAGTTATTCCTCTCTCTCTAACCATCCTGATCCTGAGTTAGTCATTCTTCATGACACCACTTATTCAATCCTGAACTGAGATTCATACTGAATCTTCTACTTCTGGGTCAAGAAGTCCTAACTCTACTGACAACTCAACAAACCTAGTTTCAGGTAAACCCTTAGTCAGGATGTCCGCTCTCTGTTTGTCAGTAGCGATCCTCTCCATTCGGATATCCTTCTTCTCAACATGATCTTTAAATAAAGTGATGTCTGATGTCTACATGCTTACACCTTGTGTGTAAGATTGGGTTTTGGTATATGGCTATGGCACTGTTGTTGTCACAATAAATTGGGAATTCAGTTGCCTCTACTTGGTAGTCTCTCAGTTGTTGCTTCAACCAAAGGATTTGGGAGCAGCAACTGCCTGCCACCATATACTCAGCCTCAGTTGTAGACTTTGCAACACTTGTTTGTTTCTTGGAAAACCAAGAGATCAGTTTACTCCCTAGAAACTGACACGTGTCTGTTGTTTATTTCCTATCAATGCGACAACCTCCATAATCAGCATCAGAATAACTTGTCAGTTCTAGGTTGTTATCAGAGGGATACCAAAGTCCTAAATTGATTGTACCTTTAAGGTATTTCAGAATCTTTTTGACACTCTCTAGATGACTATTCTTGGGATCAGACTGATACCTCGCACAAATTCCAACTGCATAGGTGATGTCAGGACGACTAGCAGTCAGGTACAACAACGAACCAATCAGTGCCCTATACTCAGTCTGATCTACTGAGGTCCCCTCCTTGTCAGGATCCAGCTTCTTATTTATGTTCATGGGAATACGTGAGTCTTTTCTGGACTGAACTCCAAATTTCTGAATCAAGTCCCTCGCATACTTAGACTGATTGATGAAAATTCTGAAGTCTGACTGCCTGACTTGGAGACCTAAGAAGAAGTTCATCTCTCCCAAACATCCCCGTCATCAGCTTAGAGAATTTCTCACAAAGCCTCAAGTTCGGTGATCCAAAAATAATGTCATCGACATAAATTTGGACTAAGAGAATGTCCTCTCCTTTATAATCCTGAATAGGGTCTTGCCCATTGTTCCTTTCATGAACCCGTGGTTGATCAGGAACTGGGAGAGAGTATCATACCAAGCTCCAGGAGCTTGCTTCAGGCCGTAAAGAGCTTTCTTTAGGTGATATACCTTATCACCAACCTCGAACCCAGGAGGTTGCTCAATATAAACCTCCTCATTCAGAATTCCATTCAGGAAAGCGCTCTTCACGTCCATCTGATACACCTTGAACTTCTTAAATGTTGCATACGCCATAAATAACCTGATTGCTTCCAACCTTGCGATCGGAGCGAAGGTCTCATCATAGTCGATCCCTTCGGCCAGAGAGTAACCCTTTGCCACCAGTTTGGTCTTGTTCCTGACAACAACATTCTTCTCATCCCTCTTGTTCTTGACGACCCACTTAGTGCCAATGACATGTTGACGCCTATGTCTCTCAACTGACTCCCAAACCTGATTCCGCTCAAACTGATTGAGCTCATCCTGCATGGCTACAATCCAGTTGGGGTCAGCAAGAGCTTCTTCTATGTTCTTAGGTTCCTGATTAGACAGGAAACAACAAAACATAGCACTCTCGCCATGGAACAACCTTGTCCTGACCCCCTCATTGATATCTCCAATGATATCTGCCAATTAGTGATCAGCTTGCCATGCCCTCCGGCTGACTGGAGCACTAGGAGCTGCTTCTGAAGTTCCCTCGCAAGATCCTGAAAGGTTAGTTTCTAGAACAGGTAAAGAAGCAGAACGAACAAGAGTAGGAGAGACTGAGTCATTTCTTGAGGTTTGTCCAATGTTAGGGACATTGTTTCCCCCTATAGAGTTAGACTCAGTAACTGTCTCAGGTGCAGAAGCATCAACACCGACAGTCCTTACCTTAGGTTGAGTTTGAGACTCAACATTCTCCTAGGTGGCTGACTGCTGAGGGTTGGCCTGAGGTCCATCCTGATCGTCATGATCATCCCATCCCATGGGAGCATGCACAAGTTTGACCTCGAACTCAGGATTTTTCTTCAAGCTCAGTCTTGTCATCCTCTTGGTGACCTCCTCAGTGTCAGGACTTGGAACCTGTTTTCTACGCATAGATACAGTCTCATCAAACATAACATGAGGTGTTTCCTCCACAACAAGAGTCTGATAGTTGTATACCCTGAAGGCCATGCTGACTGAGGAGTATCCTAAGAACACTCCCTCATCAGACTTGCTATCAAAGGCTTTCAACTGGTCTTTCCCATTGTTGAGGATGAAACACTTACACCCAAAAATATGGAAATAGGAGATGTGAGGCTTCCTCTTGTTCCAAGTTTCATAAGGTGTATGGGCATATTGTATGTTCAGCATAGATCGGTTCTGAGTGTAGCAAGCAGTGTTATTTGCTTCAGCCCAGTACTTCTTGGGTGTCCTGACTCAGCTAGCATGGTCCTGGCAGCTTCCTTCAGGGTCCGATTTCTTCTCTCAGCAACCCCGTTCTGCTGCGGAGTTCTAGCTGCAGAAGTCTCATGAGTAGTACCAAGATCAGTACAAAAATCAGTTATATAAGAGTTAGTATACTCAGTTTCTCGATCTGATCTGATCCTGACGATGCTCTAACCCCGCTGAGTACTCAGTTTCCTGAGTAACTTTGGAAGCTTCACCTGAGTCTCCTTCTTGTTCAGCAAGAAAATATCCGATGTGTACCTGGAATAATCATCAACAACAACAAGGGTATATTTCCTACCATTCATGATGACAGGAGTAATTGGACCAAAGAGATTCATGTGCAGGAGCTGAAGCACTATGTCAGTTGAGAAGGCATCTTTCTCCTTGAATGAAGCTTTGATTTGCTTGCCTTCCTGACATGCTCCGCACACGTGGTCTTTGCTAAAAACTTCATTAGGTAGACCTTCTACAAGAGAAAGTCGAGAGATTTTGTTAATAATCTTGAAGTTTAAGTGGCTCAGGCGCTTATGCCAAAGTCAACTGAGTTCAGAAGAACTCTTAGCGACCAAACAAGTTTCAGGAGAGCTGCTCTGAAATTCAGCGAAATAAATGTTGCCTCTCATGACACATGTTATTGTTTGCCAATTTCGTGTCTCACGCAAGTGCACGTGGTAATTGTAGACGTGGCAAGATGATCAAGTTAAAATTATCGAACATAGGGAAATGAGTCTATGAATAGTAAGATTATTGTTAAGAATTGAATCTAAGAAAGCAATAAAAGGCTTGGGTGTTTATCTACTTCTTGACAAAATAGGAAAGTCTACCTACCACCTTTTATCAAAGTGAACAAGAGTGGAAGCATGCATTAGTGTAATCCACCTATGATTCATTTGGTGCCTATCTCTCCTAATCATGCAAGGTCCATTGATGATTATTTAAACAATAAGCTTCATTAATGTGCCTAGATCTCTCTAATGACACTTAATACCCTAATTGAGGTGATAAAACTCAAAGACAATTCTCATTGACCTAAGAGCATTTCATCAAACTCCTAGCATGCACAACATTAAGTAAAGAGTTTTCATGAATAAGCTCAATTCTCATGTGTTGCTAATTCACTAGGGCTCTAAACATCCAATTGGCAATACTAAACATTCATTCATAACATCAATTAAGAGAATTAATCAATCAATATCACAATACATTCATAGGATTGATAGGATCACCAAACTACTACATAAGCTTCATACACCAATGCATAATGAAATTAGCCCATGGCTAATTGAATGATCAAAACGACAATTAAGCTATCTAATTGTCTTACGTAGAACAATGGAATTGAAAGTGCTATCTACTACCCTGAATATCCAACTTGCAATCCAGAACTCAAAATGCAAAGCTGAACTGTAGAAACATAGCACTAATCATTACTAAGCTAATGCAACAAACGGATCGTCGATCCAATGGGTAGATTAAAAGTAATCGAAGAAAGAAGATTAAGAAAATCTAAAAACCCACTTAGTAACTTCTCTTAACTCCCTAATCTAATTGAGAATCTAAGAAAATGATGGAAAGTGTGTAGAATCCCCTTGGAAATCTGATGCTTCAAGTATATATAGTACTCCTCATGCATAGACCATAATACCCTTCATTAAAACGCACAAAAGACGAAATGCCCCTGAAATTCCTGAAAATTGAACTGACGTGCGACTCGCAACTGGCCGGCACACAACTTAGAACTCGCGTGCGAATGCACGCGACGCTTCATCGCTCGGTCCAGGAATTGGGCGCGCGACTCCTGCCTCGTGGACGCGCGACTCTGAGCTTGTGGGCTCCCGACTTGGACTTGTTTGAGATGTCCAATTTTCGACTTCTTCGTTTTCGATCTGGTTTCTCATCCGAGCCTTCTAGGGTCTTCCCTTAAGTCATTTGAACTTCTCCACATGCTTGGATCACCTCGTCTTCTTCACCATAGTCACGAACTCCTCATTTTTGCCCATTTTTCACTACAAAACATACTTTCTAGCCAACACGGGGTGAATAGCATAATATATATCATTTTAGGGTCAAATATGAACATAAACTCATCAAAACCATATAGAAATGGATGCCAAATACCTGAAGAAGATCACAAAATCCGGTCATGTTCCTGGAACAGCCTGAGTCCAAGTACCAGTCCTTATGATCCTCCCTCCTCTTCTTGCAGCCCGTAGCGACCTGAAAAGAATCAGGCCTCAGGTACCCATCTCGTATTGGTTCCTATTTGGTCAGTTGTACCCTTCGGGATCCAGATTTGTTTAACAACTCTGATGGCATCAGAGGTGTAAACCTGTCTCCCAGAAACATCTACATACACCGTTCTCTTCTTCCTTGGTACCTTGGAAGTTGAGGGTGTATAGGTGTCAGCCTTAGGTTCAGGAGCCTTGGATTTCTTCTTGGGGGTTGGCCTTCTGTTCCCCTTTGGCCTGGGTGCAATGGACTTGGTGTTGTCCTGAGAAGGAGTATCTCGATCCTGACCTCTAGGCACATGAGGTATGGACTGAGTGTTTTCGGAATTAGGATTCCGTCGTCCTTTAGGAACCACCTGGTTGGTCCTTCTCCTAGGCGGATTAGGACGTCCTTGATGGGTCCTGCGCCTTGCCTGAGATGTCTGGACCTGAGTGTCCCTTGGTTTAGCCTGAGGATTTCTCTGGCCAAAATTCCCTCGACCCTGAACATTCTTAGGCTGAGCCTGAGCGTTGTTCGGAGCAGAGTTCTTCTCAACCTGAGCATTCCTAGGCTTAGCCTTGGGCTTACCCTGATCCGTCTTCCTCTACTCCTGGTGAGGAACCTTGGCCTTTCCTTTTGGTTTTGCCCTTGATCCTTCAGCCTGTTATCTGACAGGTTCATTGGAATGTTTCTCCTTCCCTTTGCCTTTATCCTGACGAGCAATACCCCTGCCTTTGTCATCAGTTTGGTCGGGGACAAACACCTTTTTAGAGTTACTTCCTGAAGCACCTCTCTTTTTGCCTTGAGGGTTCTCTAGGTCATAACCTAACCCTACTTTGGCACCATCAGTCTGCTGAGAGATCATTATTAACTCGTCAACCACTTGGGCTGACTTGTATAACTTCTTCAGCTGATCCTTCAGATGCTCATTGTCCTTTCTCAGGGACTCAATTTCAATAGTGTATTGAAGCACCAGTTGTTGGTCAACAACCTCCTTTGCAGTTTGCTCAAGATAGCGAGCATCACCCTTAGCCCTGAGGTGAATGTGCCACTCAGCATCGAACATCTCATGCATGGCGATCCGCTCAACTTCCAACTATTCCCGAATAAGAAAGATCTATCTCACAAGAGTCAGTAAGTGAGGTATTAAGGGCTCTGAGTCTTTCAACCTCAAATTAAACTCCTTCATTCCCATTTCGGGCAATCAGAAGCTCTTCTTGGAGGCTTACTAGTCTCAGTGCCTCGTCAGTATCTCTCACTATAAGACTCTCAGTGAGACGAGTGTTCTCACTACTCAGTTCCGCATTCACATCCACTGTGTGAGTATGGGTCTCCTAAAGCCTTGAGAAATCAGTCATCAATTGCTCTAAAGCAAGCTGAAGGTCGAGATCTCTAGCTGAGTCTGAGCTAAGCTCAGGTGCGTGATCAGGAGAAGAGGCAGAAGAACATACCTTATCATCTGCCATCAAGCAGAGGTCATCATACTCCTCATCAGAGAACAGATTAGGGGATTGGCGTCCTGGGCCATCAGAATATGAGGAATCCTCAGCAAGCATAGCTCTACGATCAGAAGCCCTAAGATCTTTCTTTGCCCTCCAATCTTCTCTCTTGTGAGCGCTGAGCTCCGGGAAATCATACTGATAGTGCCCAGTCTTCATGAAGTGATAGCATTGATCTGCATCACTAGCACCTGGTTTATCAGTATAACGCTTACCATCAGAGTCCCTCCTGCTCCTTGAGGTTCTCTATTGCTTGGAGCTGGATCTTTTGGGCTCTGGATCATCTCTCCTTCTGGAGCTCTTCTCTTCTCGCCGGCGCTCAGGCTTGTCTCAGTCTCTCCTGTAATCAGCACCCCTCCTCCCTTCCCTCCGGGGGCTCGATCTCCTGGGGTTAGAATATCTTCAGTCCCTGGAATCAGTGCAAAACTTTTTATACCTGCCAAATCTGGAGTTGAGCTTTTCAAACCTCCGGGCCATCAGGTTGTACTCGATGGCTAGCTCCTCCTTGCTCATCTCCATCAGGGACTTCGATCCTGATCCAGCCTCAGGCTCAGGAGTGGCCTTAAGAGCAACGTTATTTTCCTTCTCAGACATTCTTGCCTTAGTCATATCCTCACTGGCCTCACCCTTCTTCTTCCTCTTATCGAGGTCGAATTCTAGAGCCTTTAACTCTGAGAAGAGATGAGTGTGAGAGACACTCGTGAGGTCTTGGGTGTTTTTCAGCATGATAACACCAGTATCCCATCTTTCAAAGTGACAATTCAGGATTTTCGAGGACACCTCCCTCTTGGGAAACTGCTTCCCAAGGGTTGCTAGCTCATTCATCAGCTTCGTGAAACGAGACTCCATCTGATCTATAGACTCCCCATCAAGCATCCTAAAGGCTTCGAACTTCCTAATCGCCAGGTCTCTCTTATTCTTTTTTATTTTCTCAGATCCTTCACTCATCTCCGCCAGGGCATCCTAGATCTCCTTGTCCCTCTTCAGATGCATCAGCCTAATTGAATTCTAAGAAGAAATAGTGTGGAGTATAATGTTCTTAGCAATATTATCCAGTCTGATCTGTTTAATCTGGTCAGATGTAAGCACAGACCTCTCCACAGGCTCTTCTCCCGCCTGAGGAACTGGCACTCCTCCGAAAATGGGCCAGGTGATGGAGCGGTTGGTCATGAACGTGATTGGACCCTGCTCGATCACCCCGTACATCTGATCATAGATAGAGTAAAGATGGGCAAGAACCCTGAACTTCCAATAGTCATAATTAATTACAGAGAACTCAGGAAAATTGCCTTCAAGGTGCTTAGAAGATGCCATGATATGCAGTTTTTAGAAATGAGATCTAGCTCAGTCGCCCACAAAAAGTTTCTCCTTAGAAACTGTTGGTACTCAAAGTCAGTGGTCTTTTAAACCACTTCTCTGATACCACTTGTTGGTACCGAGTAATAATCAATGTATGGTGGGGGGAATACACTGATGTCAGATTTTCCTGAAATCTCAGGAAAATACTCTTTCAGTCTCAGTCAGGAAGATCCTGATGGTTCTCACTAGACTGATGGTCACAGGGGCAGCAGCGACTGATCAGTAAGGAGAAAAATAAGCGGAGTCTGAGTGATGTGCTCTCGGAAGCTCAGTAGAGATAACCCACCTACTGACCCCTCAGAAAGCTAGTCAGTTGGATAGCTATCTTAATAAGCTAGAGTTACGTGTGGAAAGTGAGCCCTGAAATGTCTACTCGTTTTAGTTCCTGGAAACTGATTACTGATTGCTTAGAAAACGTTGTTAAGGCTGGTGCACAAGATTATGCTCAGGAGAATTGATTTCTCCTGAAATTGTAAAACAAATGCTAAATGATCAAATGCTCAGTTTATGATAAATGACAATATGATCCTGAAAAAGTAAATAAATCAGCACACTGAGTGGAGTTTTTAACGTGGTTCGGAGATAACCAACTCCTACATCCACGACCTGATTGAACAGGAAGCGATCCTCTTCCATTGAGGATCGAAACTTGTTTTTAACGTGCCAAGGTGCATGAGTAGCCTCCTTCCTCTCTTAGGAACTTAGCCCCCGGGTGTTTTACAAGTCCCAGTCCTTCTAACCAACCTTCTCACAACCTGAGGGGTTTGGTATTCTGGTTTCCAACTTGGGTGTGAGAATCCTTCTAACAAATCAGTACTAATAATAGGATTATCACTCTAAGAAATATACAGATGGAGATTCCTACTACAACACTAGGGAAATTTAATTTCAGAGTGTTGCTTCAAGTTTTCTTTGAACGCTTAGAATCTTGGATATTTCGTACTTGGAAATTTCTCGTAACCTTGAATGGGAGCAAGGTCATATGTATTTATAGGGTGATTTGAAAAGATCCATTGGAGGAGATCTTTTCAAATCTTCCTATACTAGGTAGATGCAGACTGTGATTGTACTTGATTGACCTTTCCCATACTAAGTATGGAAACTCTCTGATCCGCCGCCTGTGACTCAGAGGCGCATTAAATGTTGCGTAGACTCCGTACTTACATGTCGCCTCCTCACTGGTTGTTTGTCCAACTGCTAGTTTATCGGTTTTGACGTTATGAAACCTCATACATTTATAAGTTTGAGTTTCTCGTTCTTTACTCAAAATAAATATTTGTCTTCATTACGGAGTTGTTGACATTCCTTTTGTCCTCAGAAGTTAGCATAAATGCTAACTCTCTATTTGCATGTGTAACCTTCACTTGTCAGGACTTACAAGTATCAGTTTGAATGATACTAAGCCCGAGTCAGGACTTACGAGTATCACAAGTGACACTCAGCCTGATCAACGTTACACTTGCCCTCACTGAGTGAGTCCTGACCTAAGCATGCTTAGTGTACTCAGTAGGAACATCATCAGTGGTTATCTTCAGGATGGCTTCTACATAGCTTCAGGACACTTTTCAGATTTCTCAAGTTCAGCTTCAGGTCGATCGTCTTCAGGACGAGCTTGGACCTTCAGGATTTAAATACACTTCTGACATCAGATCTTTGGGACGTCACCATCAACCTTTAGTCTTCAGTACGTTCCCCATGAATTGAATACCTGTGAATAGAAAAATCTATTCTAACCTAACTATCATGAGACTATCATCCTGACCAACTATACTTAGGCAAATTCAACAAGGGGTTTTGGGATCTAATCAAAATTCTCAGATTGTCCCAACAGATTGAGCTATTAGACTTCATCTGAGGTGATATTCTTCCTACCTATTTACTTGAGTTGGTATTTTAATGTTTATGGTTTATTGTTATTTTATTATCATGGGTTTATTTAATTTTATCATGTGCTAAATTTCTTATGCTTTGGGTGATGGATATTTAGTGGGGATTAGTGATTCTATTATGTTTATTGTTTTAATTTTGTTTTGTTAAATGAATGAATGAATGAACTAATTTGTGGATTAATTTGGCTTTAAATGATTGTTCTTATTTGATTATGCATATTAATTAAGTTAGCAACAAGCGAGAGCTGCATTTTCTTGATTAAGTGTGTGATTGAGTGGAATGATTGATTAAATAATTTTTCATTGGATTTTCTTGAGCTTTGATGGATTATTCTTCTATAATTGTGCATTTTAATTGAGTAGGTAAAAAGTTACTTTATTAAGTGTATTGTTGTGTTGAATGAACTATTGAATTGCTATTGTTAAGACGTCTATTACACCGAGAGGATATAGATCATCGAGAACACTCACGAATAGGCACTAGGTTGAGTGGACAACAAGCGAGAGCTGCGTTTATTTAATTTAGTGTGAGTTTTTCTCTAGTTTGATTGTTTGGTAAATCGGGATTAAGCATAAATGCAATAGGTCATCGAGACTCATTTGATTGACATTACCCTAAGCACCCATGTTTGCCAATTTCGTGCTCACACACAAGTGTACGTGGTCGTAGTGTACGTGGCAATGTAACCAAGATATAAAATATTGAACTCAGGGAAACGATGCGATATCAAGCAAGCATTGAATGTTTATAAAGGTTAATAGCTAGGAAAGCAAGAAAAAGGGTCTTAATTTCTATCTACTTCAACAAAGTAAAGTAAAATCTAACTATCACCTTTTAGAGATGAGCAAGTGAGTGATGTGTGTGCATTAGTGTAATCCTACTATGGTTCACCTAGTATCCTATCCATCCTAGCATGCAAAAGGTCACTTAATATCTTAATCAAGCTATGACACTAACTAGTGTCTATATCTCTCTAACATCACAAGCTAAAGGGCTCTATTAAGTGTCTAGATCTCTTTAACAACACCCAATACTCCAATTGAGAGGTCTTTACTCCTAAACAAATCTCATTGACTTAAGAGCATTTAAGCAAACACTTGGCATGCACAACATTCAATCAAGAACTTCTATGAATCAACTCAATTCTCATTTGTTGCCAACCCACTTAGGCTCTAAATATCCAATTGCTCATTCCAAGCATTCATACAATTCATCAATTAAGAGAATCAATCCATCAAGATCACTTAATCCTGCATAGGATTAATAGAACACTAAATTACACCATAATGATCATACACCAATGCAAAGAGAGACTAGCCCATGGCTAATTGGGAATGGAAATCAAAAAGGTTATTTATGCTATGGGACAGAGACAAAGAGAATGTCAGCAAGACTCCAATAAAGACAAACGTTCAGACTGAGTTATTAACAAGAGACTCAGAGTACTGAATATACGAGGAAGGACAAATGTCTGAAAGTCAACTAGCCATTAGAACGAAAAGCCAATGATCTTTCGATACGTATGTACGGAGTCTGTGTAGCATTTAATACGTCTCAGAGTTGCAGGCGGCGGGACAAACTTGCCAAATTAAGCATGGCGATTAGGTCAAACAGTACTTCTAGCCTGCAACCACCCTAAAATAGGAAAGATTTGATTAGATCTCCTCCAACGGATCTATTTTGAATCTTGCCTATAAATATGGAGAGCCTTGCACCCATTTAAGGCTAACGGGAAATTTCCAAGAGAAAGCTCTCAAGAATCCAAGCTCTCAAAGCATACTATAAGCAACACTCTGCAATTAAATTTCCCTAGTGTTGTAGTAGGATTCACTCTGTATTTGCTTAGATCGATAGCTCTAATATTCAGCATTGTTTTGTATTGCTAGAGCTATCTTAGTTGGAAACCAAGAATATCAAATAACTCAGGGTATGAGATTGGTTGGTTAGAAGGACTGGGACTTGTAAAACGCACAAGGGTCAGTTCCTAAGAGAGGAAGTTGGCTATCCGTGTCCCTTGGCACGTAAAACCAAGCACCTATCCTCAGGGTTTTGAGGATAGCTTCCTGTTAAATCAGGCCGTGGATGTAGGAGTGGGTTATCTCCGAACCACGTTACAAAGACCCTTGTGTGCTGATTTACTTTCGTGTTCAGGATCATAACTGTCATCATACTAAACTGAACATTCTGCATTGTTTTTATATTCAGGACTGAATCAATCATCCTGAATTCTAATACTGTGCACTCAGCCTTAACCACCAGTTTATTAAGCAAACTCAGAGAAAACGTTTTCAAAAACTAAAACGAGTAGAAACTAAGGGCTCACTTTCCACACGCACTCTAGCTCACTGAGATAGTAGTCCAACTGACTTGCTTCAGAGCAGTCAGTAGGTTTGTTATCTCTACTGAGCTTCCGGGCACTTCACTCACACTCAGCTTATCTGACTCGTTACTGAACTGTCCCTGCTGCCCCTGTGGACTTTCAGCTTACTGAGTAATTCAGGAAATCCTGACTGAGCGTGTTAGAGCATTTTTCTGAGTCTTTCAGAAAAATTTGATATCAGTGTATTCCCCCCCATACACTGATTATACTCATTTTGGGACCAACAAGTGGTATCAGAGCAGTGGTTCAAAAGACCACTGACTTTGTTTACCAACAGTTTCTGAGGAGAAACTTTTGGTGGTCTACTGAACAGATCTTGTTTCTGAAATCTGCATATCTTGGCATCCGGTTCTAAACGCCTCGAGGGCAATATTCCTGAATTCTCTATTGACAATTATGACTATTGGAAATTCAGGGTACTCGCACATCACTATTCCATCCATGATCAGATGCCAATGGTAATTGAGCAAGGTCCGATCAAATTCATGAGGAATCTTCAGACGACCTGGCCCGTTGCTGGCAATGTTCATGTTCCAGCAGCCGGAGATGAAGAAGTGGAGAGGTCCGTGCTTAACTCTGATCATATTAAGCAAATCGGACTGGATAATGTTGCTAAGAACATTATACTCCACACTGTTTCTTACGAGAATTCGGTCAGGCTCATGCACCTGAAGACGGCAAAGGAGATCTGGGATGCCTTGAGGGAGATGAGTGAGGGATCAGAGAAGATCAAGGAGCACAAGAGAGATCTTGCAATCAGGAAGTTTGTGGCCTTCCGGATGTTAGAGGGAGAGTCCATTGATCAGATGGAAGCTCGGTTCATTAAGATGATGAACGAGCTAGCAACCCTTGGGAAGGAGTTTCCCTAAAGGGAGGTGTCTTCTAAAATCCTGAACTGTCTCCCTGAAAGATGGGACACAGGAGTGATCTTGTTGAAGAACAATCAGGATCTCACAAACATTACTCACTCTCACCTATTCTCAGAGTTAAAGGCTCTGGAGTTCGACCTGGATAAGAGGAAGAAGAAGGGTGTTGTCAGTAAGGAAGTCAGTGAGGAGAAGACTCCTGAAAAGGAAAAGAGCGTAGCTCTTAAAGCTACTCCTGAGCCTGAGGCTGGATCTGGTTCTAAGTCTCTGAAGGACATGAACAAGAATGAGCTTGCCTTGGAATACAGCCTGATGGCGCGGCGTTTTGAGAAACTGAACTCTCGATTCGGAAGGTATAAGAAATTTTACACTGACAGCCGTGATCGCAGGTACTAGAGCCCCAGGAGAACGAGCCCCCGGAGAGAAGAGATGAGGGGTTCAGATCCCAGGAGAAATCGTGATGAGCCTGAGCGGCGCAGAGATGAGAAGAGGAGAGATGATGAGCCCAGAAGATCCAGCTCCAAACCTGAACGATCATCAGGGAGCAGGAGGGAGTCATCTGATAAAAGGTACGCTGACAAGAAGTTTGCTTCTGATGTAGATTAGTGCTATCACTACAAGAAGACCAGACACTATCAGTATGATTGTCCGGAGCTCAGTGCTCGTGAGCGAGAGGATCGGAGAGCCAAGAGAGAGCTCAGGGCATCAGACCGGAGAGCTATGCTTGCTGAGGATTCCTCAGATTCAGATGGCCCAGGACGCCGGTCCCCTGAACTCTTCTCCGATGAGGAGTATGATGACCTCTGCCTGATGGCAGATGATGAGGTATGTTCTTCTGCCTCTTCTCCTGATCACGCACCTGAGCTTAGCTCAGACTCAGCAGGAGAACTCGACCTTTAGCTCGCCCTAGAGCAATTGATGGTTGATTTCTCAAGGCTGCAGGAGACTCATACTCACACAGTGGATGTGAATGCACAGCTGAGTGGGGAAAACGATCGGTTAACTGAGTCTCTCAGAGTGAGAGATACTGAGGAAGCCCTCAGATTAGTACATATTCAGGAAGAGTTGCTTCATGCTCGGAACAAGCATTATGAAGCTCCACTGGAGGTGGAAAGACTGAAAGGTGTAATTAGCTCGCTGATTGAGACTAGTGATACTGATCTGTTCCTCGCTCAGGAACAGCTGATGATTGAGCGAATCGCTCTAAGAGTGATGTTCGAAACTGAGTGGCAAGCTCGCCTTTGTGCTGAGCAAACTGCTTGGGATCTTGAGCTGATCTCAAAAGAGAAAGCTCATGAAGAGTTGGTGCTTCAGTACACCACTGAAATTGAGGCCCTGAAAGAAATAAATGGGCATCTTGAGGTTAAGCTGAAGAAGTTACACACATCTACCCAAGTTGTTGATGAGTTGATAAGTTTCTCTCAGCTGACCGATGGTTCTAAAGCTGGGTTAGGCTATGATGCCTCAAAAGACCCAAAGGGCAAGAAGAAGAGAGGTGCTTCAGGAAGCAACTCTCAGAAGAAGTTTGTCCCTGCCCAAACTGACGACAAGAGCCCAAGTGTTGCTCGTCAGGATAAAGGCAAAGGGAAGGAGAAAATGCCTGCTGAACCTGCCAGGCAAAGGACTAAGGAACCAAGGCCAAAACCTAAGGGAAAGGCCAAGGCTCCTCATCCTGAGCCTAGGAAGACAGACCAAAGAAACTCCAAGGCTCAGCCTAGGAATCCTCAAGCTGGAAAGAATTCCGCCCCTAGCACCTCTCAGGCTCAGCCTAGAAATGCTCAGGGTGGAAGGAACTCCAGTCAAAGGAGGCCTCAGGCAAGGCCAAGGATTACTGAGGTCCAGACTCCTCAGGCAGGGCACAGAGCCCATCAGGAGCGTCCCAATCCTCAAAGGAGAAGGACAAACCAGGTGGTTTCTGAAAGGCAACGGAGACCTAATTCCGGTAACACTCAGGCCAGATCTCAAGTGCCAAGAGGTCAGGCCCGAGCTGCTCCTTCTCAGGATCGAACTCAGCCCAATGCACCCAGGCCAAGGAGGAATAGGAGGCCCACCCCCAGGAATCAATCCAGGGCTCCTGAACCACAGGCTGACACCCATACACCCTCAACTTCCCAGGCACAAAGGAAGAAGACTGTGTATGTTGATGTTTCTGGGAGACAGGTTTACACTTCTGATGCTATCAGAATTATCAAACAAATCTGGATCCCGAAGGGTATGGCTGACTCAGTAGGACCCAATACGAGATGGGTACCTGAGAACTGATTCTTTTCAGGTCGCTGCGGGCTACAAGAAGAGGAAGGAGGATCTGATGAAGGACTGGTACTTGGACTCAGGGTGTTCCAGGCACATGACAGGATTTCGTGATCTCCTTCAGGATTATGTAACTCAAGAAGGCCCGCAGGTAACCTTTGGTGATAACTCTAAGGGTTTCACCAGAGGATTCGGAACCCTTGTTATTGGCTCTGTCTGTGTACTGAATGTATCATATATGTTGAGGGACTGAGACATAACTTACTCTCGGTCAGTCAGTTCTGTGACCGAGGATATAGTGTAGAATTTACATCTAATATGTGTCTTGTTAAGGACAAATCTAAACTACAGGTTCTGATTACAGGTATCAGGAGGGGTAACGTATATTTTGCTGATTTCAAGAGCAGTCCTCCTAAAACCTGTTTGGTCGCTAAGAGCTCCTCTGAGCTCAGTTGGCTTTGGCATAAACGCCTGAGTCACTTAAACTTCAAGATTATTAACAAAATTTCCAGACTTTCTCTTGTAGATGGTCTACCTAATGAAGTTTTTAGCAAAGACCACATGTGCGGAGCATGTCAGGAAGGCAAGCAAACCAAAGCATCATTCAAAGTGAAAGAAGCCTTCTCAACTGACAGAGTGCTTCAGCTCCTGCACATGGATCTCTTTGGTCCAGTTACTCCTGTCAGCAGAAATGGTAGGAAATATACCCTTGTTGTTGTTGATGATTATTCCAGGTATACATGGGTTATTTTCTTGCTGAACAAAAAAGAGACTCAGGTCAAGCTTCCTGAATTACTCAAGCAATTGAGTACTGAACAGGGTCAGAGCATAGTCAGGATCCGATCAGATCGAGGAACAGAGTTTATCAACTCTATTATAACTAATTTTTGTACTAACCATGGTATAACTCATGAGACTTCTGCAGCCAGGACCCCTCAGCAGAATGGGGTAGCTGAAAGAAGGAATCGGACCCTAAAGGAAGCTGCCAGGACCATGCTGGCTGAGTCAGGACTGCCCAAGAAGTACTGGGCTGAAGCAATCAACACTGCTTGCTACACTCAGAACCGATCTATGTTGAACAAACAACATGCTCAGACACCTTATGAAACTTGGAACAAGAGGAAGCCTCGCATCTCCTATTTCCATATTTTTGGATGTAAGTGTTTCATCCTGAACAATGGGAAAGACCAGCTGAAAGCCTTTGATAGCAAATCTGATGAGGGAGTTTTCTTAGGATACTCCTCAGTCAGTAAAGCTTTCAGGGTATATAACTGTCGGACCCTTTGTGTGGAGGAAACACCTCATGTTGTGTTTGATGAGACTGCATCAGTGCATAGAAAATAGGTTCCAAGTCCTGACACTGAGGGGGTTACCAAAAGAGTAACAAGACTGAGTCTGAAAAATCCTGAATTCAAGATCAAGCTTGTCAGTGCTCCCAAGGGATGGGATGATGATGATGATGATGATCAGGATGGACCTCAAGCCAACCCTCAGCAAGCCCCAGCCTCGGAGAATGTTGAGTCTCAGACGGAGGGACAGACTCAACCTGAGGTACGCACTGTCGGTGATGATGCTTCTGCACCTGAGACAGTTACTGAGTCCAACACTATAGGGGGAAACAATATCTCTGATATTGGCCAACCCTCAGGAAATGACTCAGTATCCCCGGTTCTTGCTCGTTCCACTTCTTTGCCTGTTATTGTCGAGACTAATATTTCAGGATCAGGCGAAGGGACGTCAGCAGCTCCCAATGCAGCCGTCAGCAGGAGGCGGTGGCTAGATGATCACTCATTGGCTGATATCATTGGTGATATCAATGAGGGGGTCAGGACGAGGTTGTCCTTTGGCGAGAGCGCTGTGTTTTGTTGTTTCCTGAGTGATCAGGAACCTAAGAGCACAGAAGAAGCTTTTGCTGACCCCAACTGGATCCTAGCCATGCAGGATGAGCTCAATCAGTTTGAGCGAAATCAGGTTTGGGAGTTAGTTCAGAGACCAAGGCGTCAACATGTTATTGGCACCAAGTGGGTCTTTAAGAACAAGAGGGATGAAAAGAATGTTGTTGTCAGAAATAAGGTCAGATTTGTAGCAAAGGGTTACTCTCAGGCCGAGGGTATTGACTATGATGAGACCTTTGCTCCGGTCGCAAGGTTGGAAGCAATCGGGTTGTTTCTGGCATATGCAACATTCAAGAAGTTCAAGGTGTATCAGATGGACGTGAAGAGTGCTTTTCTGAATGGTGTACTGAACGAGGAGGTCTATGTGGAACAACCTCCAGGGTTCGAAGTTGATGACAAGGTATATCACCTGAAGAAAGCTCTTTATGGCCTGAAGCAAGCTCCGAGAGCTTGGTATGATACACTATCCCAATTCCTGATAGACCATGGGTTCGTGAAAGGAACAGTGGACAGGACCCTCTTCAGGATATCCGAAGGGGAAGACATTCTCTTGGTTCAGATTTATGTGGATGACATAATATTTGGATCTCCTAATCTAAAGCTTTGTGAGAAATTCTCCAAGCTGGTGACTGGGAAATTTGAGATGTCAATGATGTGAGAGATGAATTTCTTTCTGGGTCTCCAAGTCAGGCAAACTGACTCCGGAATCTTCATAAATCAGTCCAAGTATGCGAGGGACTTGATTCAGAAATTTGGAGTTCAGTCCAGCAAAGTCTCACGTATTCCCATGAACACAAATGAGAAGCTGGATCCTGACAAAGAAGGAGTCTCAGTAAATCAGACTGAATATAGGGCACTGATATGATCTCTGTTGTATCTGACTACTAGTCATCCTGACATCACTTATGCAGTCGGAGTTTGTGCAAGGTATCAGTCTGATCCGAAGAAGAGTCATCTAGAGAGTGCCAAAAAGATATTGAAATACCTGAGAGGTACAGTCAATCTAGGACTTTGGTATCCCTCTGATGACAACCTAGAACTGACTGGTTATTCAGATGCAGATTATGGAGGCTGTAGACTTGATAGGAAATCAACTACAGGCACATGTCAGTTTCTAGGGAGTAAACTGATCTCTTGGTTTTCTAAAAAGCAAACCAGTGTTGCAACATCTACTACTGAGGCTGAGTATATGGCGGCAGGCAGTTGTTGTTCTCAGATTCTTTGGCTGAAATAGCAACTGAGAGACTACCAAATTGAGGCCACTGAAGTCCCAATTTATTGTGACAATAATAGTGCCATTGCCATATCCCAAAACCCAGTTTTACACACAAGGTGTAAACATGTAGACATCAGGCATCACTTTATCAGAGATCATGTTGAGAAGAAGGACATCAGGATGGAGAGAGTCCCTACTGATAAACAGAGAGCTGACATCCTGACTAAGGCTTTGCCTGAAACTAGGTTTGTTGAGTTATCAGTAAAGTTAGGACTCCTTGACCCAGGCTTAGGAGATTCAATATGAATCTCTGATCAGAATGCATAAGGTCAGGAGGAATGACTAACTTGGACTCAGGATGAAGGAATCTCAGAGAGAATGTGAATGGTTGTAGGGGGAACATTCAGTATGAAAGGGATGATCAGTATAGACTGACTAAGTTTTAGGACACTGAATTCAGGGTTTGTCACCCTGATAGGTCACATGTGGTATCAGTCAGAATACAAATCTGACTGACTGGTATGTCTCCTGATTTTCTTTCAGTCATCAGATCTTGCGTGCATCTTTCTTGATAATGTTTGCCGTATTGTCGAATCAATTTATTTTGTCATTTAATCCCAGCCATTCATTTAATATTCAGTTATTATTTAATGAAAATTATTTGAATTTAATACGGATATGCTCTGACGCGCATTTAATGCACAGTGGATGGGAACAGTTTTCGATAAAGTTTTGACTCATTACTGTTGAAAACCGAAGAGTCTTCATGCATCTTGCGTTTTTAATCTTAACCATTGAATCTCATAAGTCATAATTTTCTGAGCCATCCGATTAAAACTGGATTTTAGTATAAATAAGGGAAGTGTTTGTTATTGCAACCTTTACGCACTCAAATCTTTTCTTGTTATATTTCTCTCTGAAAACCTATTTTCTTCATATCTTCATCAAATATCTTCAATCTTCATCTATGGCTTCTCCATCTGTGGACTCGTTCTTTGGGAATCTCTTTCATCTCAGAAACGAGATTCACTGGGAACCATTTGGAGACTTCACTTCTAACCATCCAGACATCTTGCCTGTGAAGGAGCTTTTTGAGAATGCAGGCCTACTGCAATTTATCACTGCCAGACCCCAGAGACTTCATCCCCTTCTTGTTGCTGCCTTCTATCTCAAAATGGCGCAGAACAAGGATTCCCAGGAGTGGGAAACATGCATTCCCCTGACTTCATGTGTGAAGGGGAAGGATGGCGAAGATGAGATGACCAGGAGATGGGTCACTCTCAACCTTAGGCAGAAGATCAAGGAGGCTTTTAATCTTCCCAACTCTGGACGAAGCCCTATCGACTATGGGTTTGGGACTGAGAAGGATTATCTCCAGTCCATCTGCGATGGTGATGTGGTCCTGAAGTCGGGCCTGAACAAGTCAGTCCTGAGGACTGAGAACCGTCACTTCTTCGACCTGACTAGTCAGGGAGTGATGGGGATTGCTGGTGGGCTAGAGCATATCTCACGGCCAAAATTATATACGATGATGGCAATCTCTGACGTCTCAATGCACAACTTTAACTGGGAGGATTACTTCCTCCAATTTCTGGTAGCTGAGACCAACAAAATCAAATACTCGCCGGAGGGTCAGGCGACATTTGAGGCTAAAATGCACTTTGGCACCAAGATTTCTCTGATTTTGGAGACCCTGGATCTCGGTGATGTGGATCAGGCCCAATCACTCGAGATTCCAGCGAAGATTGATCTCTTCAGAGCTTACTCCGGTGATGCTGGCACCAAGAAAAGACCAAGGACTCAGAAGAAGAAGGCTCAAGCGAGCACGACTGGAAGAGTCAAGGATCAGGTGGGCAAATCTTCAGAGGCCGATATTGCGAAGCCAGCTGAGGACAAACCTAAGCCCTCAGGACCCAAGCAACAGAAGCTGACATTCTTATATCCGGGTTCAGAGGAGTGAAAGAAGAAGCTCGTGGAAGAGAAGACTGCTGAAGAAGTGATTCAGCATGCACATCCGGAGAGGGAATCAGCTCAGGCTGCTCTTAAAATTGCCCCTATCTCTGCCATTCCGGATGTCGCACCCACTGATCCAAACCCACTGATCCTTGACATTGCATCAACTTATCAAGGTTTGGAGGCCCCCTCGGGTGAGGATCAGGGGGAACCTGCTCAGGAGGAAGGAGTTCAGGCTGAAACCCCATGGCCATTCCCTACGCCTGATGAGAACACATTGCCAGATTTTGAGATAGTGGCAAGGGGAACGGCTGCTGAGATGGTGGAGAAGAGGTTTCCTGACCTCTCAGATGCTCAGAAGGAGGCAGTTGTGCAACTTCGCACCTATGCCATGATCAGGAATGCCACCTGGCCTGAACTCAGTCAGCTCGGAGAGTCGAAAGGATGGGACAAAATGGCTGAATCAGAAGCTGCTCTCTTTGATCACTTTGATGTAAACTCTCTACATCACCTGATTAAGATAGTGGACTTTATCAGAACCGTCCGACGCATCTATCCTGAGCCCGAGCCTCAGAGAGTAGAGAAGGAAAAGGAAGCTGAGAAGGAAGTTGTTGTGATTGCAGATGATGCTCAGCAAGGTGGCACTGAAGAGGTCAGTGCAATGGCCGATGAAGCAATCCTGGGACCCGGGACTGTGGAGGCTTCAGGAGAGGGTCCAACAGGTCTGGTCCGGGTTAAGGAAAGATGGATCACCCCCGAGTCACTATATGTTCAGAACTCCTCACGAGCCCTTGCCAATCTTCACAGAAGGGTAATCCTCGTCGAGAGAAAAACAAGTCGGGTTGGTTCAAATGCTGAAGTGCTGAATAAGAAGATGCATAGACTGAATCGAGACCTGAACGAGATGGGAACTAATATGCATGCAGCCATTGACCTTCTTGGAGAAGTTCGGACTCAACACTCAGTAGATCTCACTATTATCTCTGAGCAAGCAAAAGGGGTCATTCAAAGCTGCAATCAAATGGTCTCTGATGCGCAAACTCAGCAGGAGAACAAGCTTGCCACTTTTCTTGATCAACAACTGCCTGAGAGAATTGATCAACTGGTTGATGAAAAGCTGGCCAAGCTGAAGGCTGAACTGAAGGATGAGCTGCTGAGTGAGATGTCCGCACAAGAGAAGATGGAAATTGCCTCTGCCCTGGACAACAGAATGACGAGCTTCGAAGGTCGATTGAAGGCTGAACACAATTCAGCTATTGACAAGCTCAGTGTTGGTCTGAGAGGGATGGCGGGGCAGATAGGGCAACTGCAGGCTAAGCATCCTGAGATGGACAGTCAGTTCACCTTATTGGCGGAGTCAGTAAACGAAGTTGTTGGCCGAATCAATGACGATGATGCCAAAAAGGGGGAAGGGAAGAAGCAAATAGCTGCTGGGAAAGCCAAGAAGAAGATCTTCCCCCCTGAACTGAAAGCTGCGGACAGAAAAAGGACTAGGTCCGTAGCTGCCATCGAAGCTGCTGAAGGTTCAGATCCAAAGAGGTTGAGGCCCTCTGAGGATCTCGCTCTGGAACAATTGTATAAGGAGATGGAGGACCAGATGCACCCGGGGTTGACCACTCAGAAAAAGACGGTGATGACTGAGGCGGAGAAGATAGCGAAGATGAAGGAGATTTCACTGCTCAGTCAGATCCAACAATTAAAAGAGTCCAATGAGTACCTGACTTCGCAGGTTCAGAAGAAGAAAACGGTGCCTTGTGGATCTCGAACTAAGACTCAGAGGAAGTTGGTGGCCAATCCAGATCAAGGTCCTCCTCCACTTCAGTTCATAGAGGACTTCATTCCAGTTGAGATGTTGGAGGTATGGATTCCGATCCGGAATAGGTGGGCTTACCTATTTTATGTGGTGGGGTTATGGGACGATCAAACTGAAGAAAAAGACGTCATACTCCATCACTGGATGGCACAGGAGCATCCGGATCTATGGGCTAAAATAATCAGACATGCTGACACTAAAGGTGTAGAGATTGCTCCTCCGGAATTCATTAAGTACCCTCCTCCACTCTTCAGGAACTCCAAGCAACTGGACCGGAAAGCGATATCAGAAGAAGTCGTCAGAGTAGGACGCGCTGCCGGGGCCGTTGGTGATCGGAACAGGATGAAGCAGGTCCTGAACCGAGTCTTGGAGATGTATGAAATTTCTCAAGCTGCTTGGAATAAGGATGAAGAATAGATCAGGAAATAGTTGTTCAAGAATTGTAATAGCTTCAGGATAACGGTAACTCTTATATCAATCAATGAAGTTATTTCATTTTCCTGAGTACAACTTCTTGTTGACTCCTGAATTTACTTTTCTGAATCCTTATCAAGAACTGTACTAACCCATTCCTTGTTTTCATCTTATAGACTAAGTGCCTAGTTTGTCAGAAGGTACTGAACCTATTTCACTGACTGAGTCAGTTGATTGTATAGATGAATAGGACTTTGATTAAGGGTTTTGGCATCATCAAAAAGGGGGAAATTGTTGGGACAATCTGAGTATTTTGATTAGATCCCAAAACCCCTGATGAATTTGCCTAAGTATAGTTGTTCAGGTTTGTCTAGTACAGGATAGTCAGGTTAGGAATTAAATTCAGGGGAAACACGCTGAAGACTGAAGAATATTGGAGTCGGCCCAATTTACTGAAGTCTGATGTGCAATCCATCCTGAAGAAGTCAGAGTCAGTCTTGCTGAAGATTGCCTGAACTGAAGCTGAAGAACGAAGCCTGATGATCCGTCCTGAAGACAATCCTGAAGTACCATTGGCTGATGTTTCTACTGAGTACACTAAGCATACTCAGGACAGAACTTAGTCAGTGAAGAGTAAGTGTAACCTATCAGGCTGTGCTGAATGCACATAAGACCTAACTTAGGCCTTGAGTCAGTTTATCTGATTCATGTAAGTCCAAAGCAAAAAGATTACACTTACTGGGCTGAATAACCTATCAGGCTGTGCTGAATGCACATAAGACCTGACTCGGGCCTTGATTCAGTTTACCTGAACCATGTAAGTCCAAAGCAAAAAGGTTATTTATGCTATGGGACAGAGACAAAGAGAATGTCAGCAAGACTCCAATAAAGACAAACGTTCAGACTGAGTTATTAACAAGAGACTCAGAGTACTGAATATACGAGGAAGGACAAATGTCTGGAAGTCAACTAGCCTTTAGAACGGAAAGCCAATGATCTTTCGACACGTATGTACGGAGTCTGCATAGCATTTAATGCGTCATTTAATGCGTCTCAGAGTTGCAGGCGGCGGGACAAACTTGCCAGATTAAGCATGGAGATTAGGTCAAACAGTACTTCTAGCCTGCAACCACCCTAAAATAGGAAAGATTTGATTAGATCTCCTCCAGTGGATCTATTTTGAATCTTGCCTATAAATATGGAGAGTCTTGCACCCATTTAAGGCTAAAGGGAAATTTCCAAGAGAAAGCTCTCAAGAATCTAAGCTCTCAAAGCATACTATAAGCAACACTTTGCAATTAAATTTCCCTAGTGTTGTAGTAGGATTCACTCTGTATTTGCTTAGATCGATAGCTCTAATATTCAGCATTGTTTTGTATTGCTAGAGCTATCTTAGTTGGAAACCAAGAATACCAAACCACTCAGGGTGTGAGATTGGTTGGTTAGAAGGACTAGGACTTGTAAAACGCACAAGGGTCAGTTCCTAAGAGAGGAAGTTGGTTATCCGTGTCCCTTGGCACGTAAAACCAAGCACCTATCCTCAGGGTTTTGAGGATAGCTTCCTGTTAAATCAGGCCGTGGACGTAGGAGTGGGTTATCTCCGAACCACGTTACAAAGACCCTTGTGTGCTGATTTACTTTCGTATTCAGGATCATAACTGTCATCATACTAAACTGAACATTCTGCATTGTTTTTATATTCAGGACTGAATCAATCATCCTGAATTCTAATACTGTGCACTCAGCCTTAACCACCACTTTATTAAGCAAACTCAGAGAAAACATTTTCAGAAACTAAAACGAGTAGAAACTAAGGGCTCACTTTCTGCACGCACTCTAGCTCACTGAGATAGTAGTCCAACTAACTTGCTTCAGAGCAGTCAGTAGGTTTGTTATCTCTACTGAGCTTCCGGGCACTTCACTCACACTCAGCTTATCTGACTCGTTACTGAACTGTCCCTGCTGCCCCTGTGGACTTTCAGCTTACTGAGTAATTCAGGAAATCCTGACTGAGCGTGTTAGAGCATTTTTCTGAGTCTTTCAGAAAAATCTGATATCAGTGTATTGCCCCCCATACACTGATTATACTCGTTTCGGGACCAACATACATCTGGCCTGCAACCACCCTAAATAGGAAAGATTTGTGAAGATCTCCTCCAACGGATCTTTTTCAAATCTTATCTATAAATACAGAGAGTCTTGCACCAATTCAAGGCTAACGGGAAATTCCAAGCTAAAGCTCTCAAGAATCCAGCACTCAAAGCATACTTTGAACAACACTCTGAATCTAAATTTCCCTAGTGTTGTAGTAGGATTCACTCTGTATTTGCTTAGTACTAATAGCTCTAATCTTTAGCATTGCTTTGTATTGCTAGGGCTATCCTTAGTTGGAAACCAAGAATACCAAACCACTCAGGGTGTGAGATTGGTTGGTTAGAAGGATTGGGACTTGTAAAACGCCCAGGGGTCAGTTCCTAAGAGAGGAAGTTGGCTATCCGTGTCCCTTGGCACGTAAAACCCAAGTACCTATTCTCAGGGTCTTGAGGATAGCTTCCTGTTAAATCAGGTCGTGGACGTAGGAGTTGGTTATCTCCGAACCACGTTAAAAAGACCCTTGTGTGCTGATTTACATTCTTATTCAGGATCATAACTGTCATCACTTTAAACTGAGCATACTGCATTGTTTTGAAAACCATCAGGACTGACTCTTCATCCTGATTAGTAAAACTATGCACCAGCCTTAACCACCATTTACTAAGCAAGTCAGACAAAACGTTTTCAGAAACTAAAATGAGTAGACTCTAAGGGCTCACATTCCGCACGTACTCCAGCTTACTGAGATAGTAGTCCAACTGACTTGCTTCCAAGCAGTCAGTAGGTTTGTTATCTCTACTGAGCTTCTGAGCACTTTACTCATACTTAGCCTTATCTGACTCCATACTGACTTGTCCCTGCTGCCCATGCGGACTACCAGTTTTGTTGAGTATCTTCAGGATCTTTCTGACTAAGTGTGTTAGTGCATTTTTCTGAGCATTCAAAAAAATCTTATATCAGTGTATTCCCCCCCATACACTGATTATACTCGTTTCGGGACCAACATTATATATTTGACCAAAAAAGTGAAATTGAAGAGAAGTTTGGGTATCCTCGAGCAAAAATGGGAATGGATAGAAGGAAGAACGAAAGAGGAAGAGAGATGTGCTTATAAGAAAAGATGGAAGAGGAAGGGAATTCGGTATAATCATATGGAGATCCTCCATGATCGTGAAGCTCAAAGGTTAAAATATGACGGCAAGGAGGATCGATATCCTTGGCCATTTCGATAAGGGAAGTTGGAATTTTTGTTAATAATGTCTGGCTTGAAGACATAAAACTTAGCACTAAATGGGAGGCAACCCATTTTTATTGCTTTTTTTTTCTTTGTTTTTAGTTTAGATTTCTTCTAATTTTCTTGAAGTGTGTGATGTGTAGGAGATGAGGAGCAAGGATCCTTATGAAAAGAGCCTTAATGTTGAGCTTGAAATGTCGAGCAAGACGAGAAAGGTAATGTGCTAACTTGAGAAAAGGATATGTTTGGTGCAAAGCTGAGGTACCGCAAATCCAAACTTAGAGTTGCATAGAAAGCTCTAAGTTTGGGGGAGTAATGTTTTTATTTTTCTTGAATTTTACATTGCATCGGCGCACTTGAGGCTCACATGAACATTGTACAGGCGCATGCCTCATTTTTGTTGATCTTGCTCTATTTTATACCCCCTGTGTTAGTGTGTGATTTGAGCTTATTAAGTGAGAGCTTGTGGTGAAATGATTTTTGTGTTTTGTGTGGAAAATCTGGCTTGAAATATGTGCTAGGTAGTGTTGTGTAGCTTCTGAGCTTTATGTGATCACTTCGGGCTCGAACTTAGAGTTGCATAGCAAACTCTAAGTTTGCAGGTGTATTTTTCTTCATGTGGTATGATTTCTTGTGCATTGCACCAGCGCACTCACTTTATTGACACTTGTTGGTTGTGTGATGTGGCGACTTTTGTTGGGATGATTTTTGTACCTAGAGTGTTGCTTGATTGGTGTATTTGGATGCTTGATGGTTGTTATTCGAATTAGTGGTTTTGGATATCTTAAGTTTTTTACTTGTTATGGTGAAGAGTCTTTTGAAAAATGTTTTAAGTTATATTGAAAACCAGTGAGAATTGAGCCTGAAATCGAATTTTAACACGGTTTGTCAATTGTGAGTGGATCAATCATTGTCTCTAATTCTAGAACTTGATTAATATCTTGCTTGAGACCACATTTGTGTGAAATTATGGGATGTGATTTAGGCCTTCTTTGATATGAATAGTCACTTAGCCAAATTTCTTCCTACCAAATGAATTTTTTCGTTGTTAGCCACTTTTGAGCTTATTGACCTATTTCTTTGGCAACCTACGCATTTAGCCGAATTATCCTTTTTGTTGAGCTTAATTGTCCCTATAAACTAGTAGAGCTTGAAATTTGGTAATAAGGTTGAATTGTACTTAAGTGTGAGTTTGGTGGATGAATTGTGGTGAAAGTGAATGATGGTGAAAAATAGAGAAAAAGATGAGTTGTGATGTGAACTAAAAAAGATTGAGTGATGTGGAAAAATTGAAAATGATGAAAAGAACTTCTTTGTGTACTATTTGGTAGAGCTTTAAAGTTCAAAAAAGTGCTTGATGGTGTTAGTGAAAATTGTGCTTGAAAAATAAAGAATAAGTAAATAGTTGGAGCATGGGATTTTAAGAGCAAATTGATCACTTGCCACTTGTCTTTTGAGAGTGTAGAGATATTCCTGTAGGTGTCTTGACTTCTTGCTCAACTAGTTTACGAGTCACTTTACCTAATTTTTTCCTACCTAAACCAAAGAGCTTACATTACATCCAAATGAAAGTCATATTGATCCCATTGTTGAACACATTGAAGTGGTGGAGAGAGTAGATTTCTTGCAAGCATATGGTGGTTATATGACATGATTTGATTGTTGAGTGCATACACTTTCCTATTTTTGCTTTGAGTGTTGAGAGAAACACTTATCCATGTGAGTGATTACTTGAGCACTTTGATGAGGTACAATTCATCATGACTTGTTGATTTCTCTTGTGTCTTTGACTATTGAGGAGAGTTTTAATTGTTGCGTTTGTAATCACTTGTCGAGTATGCATTCTTAGGAATAATTTCATCCCAACCTTCCCATCGTTCTTTATTTTCTTTCGTTGCTCGGGGACGAGCAACACTTCAAGTTTGGGGGTGTGATTAGTGTGAAAATTGCTCGAAATTATTGTGCTTTTATTGCTAATTTTGATTTGATTTTGTGCATTTTCATACACTAATTTGAGGAATTGTGCTTAATTGTAAAAAACAATTTTTTGTTACAATTTTATTGAATATTGAATTGTTTCATGAATTAAATTGTTGAAGTAATATTTGGGCTCAATTAAATTATTCTTACTCATTTGATTAATAGAATTTCAATACTTACGGCCCATTTGCTCATTAAAGATGATGATAATCAAATTGAATTTTATGATTTTGTAGGCCTTCGACCAAGTATGAGCATGAGAGAAAAGGAAGTGAAACATGGCTTTGTATATTCCACTCAACCCATTATTTTGTAGGCCTTTGACCAAGTATGAAGATAAAAAGTCTGCGGCCCATCGGTATTAAAAGGAGAAAAGCAGGATCACACTTTCGGCACTGAGGAACACACATACATTCTCGGCAGATTGTTCTCCACGCAAGGGGGAGCTCCTCTCCCCCACTTCTCCCACACTTTAGTTTAGAATTTTAATTTTTCTGCAATTCTTAGTTATAGTTTAATGTAGATTTTTAATTTCTTGCAAGGATTGAGCTATTAGACTCCATTTGAGGTGATATTCTTCCTACCTATTTACTTGAGTTGGTATTTTTATGTTTATGGTTTATTGTTATTTTATTATCATGGGTTTATTTGATTTTATCATGGGCTAGATTTCTTGTGCTTTGGGTGATGGATATTTAGTGGGGATTAGTGATTCTATTATGTTTGTTGTTTTAATTTTATTTTGTTAAATGAATAAACTCCTAATTTGTGGATTAATTTGGGCTTTAAATGATTGTTCTGATTTGATTATGCATATTAATTAAGTAAGCAACAAGCGAGAGCTGTGTTTTTTTTATTAAGTGTGTGATTGAGTGGAATGAGTGATTAAATTATTTTTCATTGGATTTTCTTAAGCTTTGATGAATTTTTCTTCTATAATTATGCATTTTAATTGAATAGGCAAAAAGCGAGGTCTGTTTTTGCTCTATTAAGTGTATTGTTGTGTTGAATGAACTGTTGAATTGCTATTGTTAAGACGTCTATTACACCGATAGGGGATAGATCATCGAGAACACTCACGAATAGGCACTAGGTTGAGTGGACAACAAGTGAGAGCTGTGTTTACTTAATTTGGTGAGAATTTTTCTCTTGTTTGATTGTTTGATGAATTGAGATTAAGCATAAATGCAATAGGTCACTGAGACTCATTTGATTGACATTACCCTAAGCACACCTCATCCTCACTTCATAATAGGTGATTTAATTAGGTAGTTTAGTTGCTTTGATTTTATCTTTGCTTAGCCCAAATCCCGAAACATTTATCATTTTCGTAGCTTTAGTAGTATTCCATTTCCTATTGTCTCCTTACACTAGATTGTCTCCCTAGGGTTCGATATTTTTATTATTTGGTCAAGCTTACGTACTGCATTGATCTTACACACTTGTAGGCTTAGTAAATTGTGTGAACACAATTTGCGCATCACGCACAAATATAACAAAAATTGAACATCACTAAAATACAACAAAATTGAATATTACAACAAAATATAAAGCAACAAATTAACCAAACACTTGTGGGTAGGTGGGAGGAGACTGTGCAACAGTGGTTGTTGTGGTGGAGAGAGGGGCGGTTACGGTTGGCACTAATCTTACATTGGGCAGTGTGCGTGGCATCTAACGCCATTTTCAAATCCACTTTCAACAATAGCATTTTCAGACCCACCATTTTCAAAGTGTATCTAAAAGTCGATTTGTAACACCCAGCTTAAATGAATTTTTAGTTTAATTAAAGTAGATGTTTGAAGTTTTAAGTTTGTCGCTTATGTTTTTAAAAGTTTCGCTTTTAGTCCTTTTAAGTTGCTTTAAGTTTAAGTTTTAGTTTATTGTCTTAGATTTTAGTAATTAAGTTAGTAAAATTGAGTTAAGTATTTGGTCAATTGGTTGAAATTAGGAATTTAATTATTTTATTTGGGCTTTAGTATGAAGAATTTAAAAGTTAGTAGACTAAAATAAGAGAAGATCCGTTTAAGCCCAATTAAATTTAAATTTTGAAAATTATTTATGGCAAGTATTAGTTTTAGTGATTTTGGGTAATATTTAAGTGTTAAATAATGCAATTGAGTTAAGGAAATTTGAATTAATTATTTGCTATTTTATTCAAGGGTATAGAAGTCTTTTTGGTGAGTTTGTTAGGATAAAGTGTTGAGGTGGATTTTAAGAGCTAATGGACAGGAATTTTGCAGAGAATTTGGTGAATATTTTCGCTCAAATTAATTGAATTAAGAGAATATATGATTTGATTGATTTTTATGGAATATTTGGAGATATTATTTGAGTTAATTTTTTAGGATAATTAGCTAAATTTTTGGATTTTATATATATAAGTTGAGATATTGATGCTTATTATCAAGTATTACTTGCAAGAGTTCGAAGTGAGATTATTTAAGAATGTAAGTGATATTAGAATTCTCTAGAAACTAGATACTTGGAGGGCAAGAATTATGAGGTGGCAAGATAAGGTAGACCTAGTCCACTTAGAGGGGAAAATCGGCCACTCCATGTAGCGGGTTGAGGCTGCAAGTTTTCAGCTTCCTTTGAGAGAGGTTAGTTTGGATACTCCTCTATATAATTGTCAAGTCTTATACTTCATAAGAGTTTGAGAATTCCACCTTGAGGCAGCCAAGAGTTTGAGTGCAAGGAGGAACCGAATGTTTTTAGGAAAAAAAATATAGAAGGCCGTGAGTTAGAGAAGGAAGTAAAAGAAAAGAGAAGGTCATAGGCTTGAGAATTCAAGCCGTGAAGTTGTACTTGCAATCTAAATTTCCAAACATCTCATCCGATTCTTCTATTTTTTCAAAATCAAAGGTGGAAAATATCATGGTGAAAAAGTGGTAACATGAGTTCAATTTATAAATTTTAGTAGATGTGATTTATGCTATTATGTGATATTGAGTTGCAAGGACTTAGTATCAAAATTTATATGTTCATGGTTTTGAACCCTCGTGTTTATATTTAATTGATCTTAACTCATTTTTCAAAACTAATGAAAGTACTATAGTACAAGAGTTTAAATAGAACTGTACAAGAGCTTGCAAGTGCAAAGCACATGACATGTAACTAACTAACTAACTCATTTTAGATAACTAACTAACTCATATTACCTAACTAACGAACTGATCCAATTGATTAACCCTTATCAAAGCAATGCATGGAATCAGCTTTTCCAGAACATATGAGATGCATGTGGACGTATGCATGGTTACATACATTAACATGCCCCGATTGAATTTGAGCTATCCCGTAGAAATAAGCCAATACGCGTACAAAGATTACGGAAATGAGAAGAAGATAAGGGTTTAGTGAAAACATCAGCGGGTTGATCTTCTGTGGCTATGTACCGAACGTCCAAAGTATTGTCAAGGACCTTTTCAGGAAGATAATGGATGTCGATTTCAATGTGCTTTGTGCAGGGGTGGAAGGCAGGGATGGAGGAAATGGTGATTGCACCTTGATTATCACACCAAATGATCGACGTAGTGCGTAGTGGAATCTGGAGTTCTTTAAAGAGGCAAGAGATCCAAACTAGATCCATAGCAGTCGTAGCAAGTGACCTATACTCCGACTTAGTGCTGTTGTGAGCCACTACAGACTGCTTTTTTGATCCCCAAGAGAGAATGTTGGAACCAAGTAATACACAGTATCCAGTAGTACTTCTTCGATCATCAATGGAAGAAGCAAAATATGCATCTGCAAAGGCATGCAATTGAAAGTGTTTGATAGGTGTAAAATGTAGACAAGAATGAATCGTACATCTCAAGTATCATAGGACTCATTTACAAGCTCCCCAATGGTTCGTGGTTGGATGATTCATAAATTGGCTAAGCTTGTTGACACTAAAAGCTATGTCAGGACATGTGAGAGTGAGATATTGTAATGCACCTACAATGTTGCGATAAAGAGATGGTTGAGAGAAAGAACGACTATCATTTTGAGAGAGTTTGACACTGGGGCTAGCTGGAGTGGGAGAGGAGTTACAGGAAGAGAGATTAGTCCTAGCAATTAACTCATTAACATATTTAGATTGAGTTAACTTTTGATGAAGTGTGTCAATCAATTGAGCCACTGCACAGGTGTCATCTCTGGTGATCAAAATGTCATCCACGTACACTAGTAGCATGAGTTTCTTTCCATCCTTTAGGTTATGAAATAAGCAATGATCTGAGTTGGAGTGCACAAAACCAACCTGAACAAGAAAGACTTTCAATGTATAGTACCAAGCTTTAGGTGCCTGTTTCAGACATAAATAGCTTATTAAGCTTGCACACATAATCTGGTTTTGAGGGGTCCTTAAATCCCTCAGGTTGACAAATGTATACAGATTCTTTGAGCTTGCCATTTAAGAAGGCATTTTTTATATCCACTTGTTGGATCTGCCAACCATAAGTCACTGCCAAGCTTAACATAATTCTGAGGGTGAGAGGCTTTACAACTAGAGAGAATGTCTTAAAGTAATCAGTACCTACATGTTGTTGAAACCCCTAGCTACAAGCTATGCCTTATACTTTTCCATTGTGCCATCAATCTTATATTTAACTCTAAACATCCATTTGGTGGATATGGGAGTAATATCAGGAGAATTAGGAACTAGATCACAAGTGTGGTTATTGATCAAGGCAGAGAAATCAGAATTCATGGCATGCTTCCACTCAGGAGAGAGTAATGCTTGCTCTACAGAATCAGGTTCAGGTTAAGCAGTGTGAGAAGAAGCTGTGAAAGTTTTGGGCTTGAATGTCCCTACCTTGGACCTAGTGATCATATGATGAGAATTAATAGGAATGGACTAATGTACTGTGGAATGAGAAATCAACTGAGTAGGTGTAGGCTGATGAGATGAGTGAGAAGCTGATGCAGAAGTAGTTTTAGTGTCTGAAGATGAAGTGGTGAGTATGTTGATGGAAAGATAATAGGAGAAGAATTTGGAAGACATATGAGAATGTTGAAGATTGTTGAAGATAGAATGGGAGTAAGTGTTGGGACAGACACAGTTGTATTCTTAGAAGAAGTGAACAAGTGTGAATATGGAAATTCAATTTCATTGAACTCAACAGTAGGGGTGATATATACTCTACCAGAGGGGTGTAGACATCTATAACCCTTATGATAGGAGTTGTAGCCAAGAAACACACATTTAGATGATCGAAATTGCAACTTAGAAGTGTTATATGGTCTAAGATAGGGAAAGCAGGAACATCCAAACACCTTAAGGAAAGAGTAGTCAGGTGTGCATTTATAAAATTTGTGAAATGGAGAGGAACCAGATAGAATAGGAGATGGTAATCTGTTATTGAGAAAAGCTGCATTGTGAAAAGCATCCCACCAATATTTCATAGGTAGAGAAGACTGAGCCAGTAAGGATAATCCAACCTCAGTTACATGTTGATGCTTCCTCTCTACCATACCATTTTGTTGATGGGTATAAGGACAAGAGTGTCTGAAGAGTATTCCTAAGGACTGAAGATATTTATGAAGAACTGTATATTCTTGTTGGGACAATCTGAGTATTTTGATTAGATCCCAAAACCCCTGATGAATTTGCCTAAGTATAGTTGTTCAGGATAAAATAATTCAGGATAGTTAGGTTAGTAATTTAGTACAGGAGGACCATGCTGAAGACTGAAGAATATTGGAGTCGGCCCAATTTACTGAAGTCTGATGTGCAATCCATCCTGAAGAAGTCAGAGTCAGTTCTGCTAAAGACTGTCTGTACTGAAGCTGAAGAACGAAGCCTGCTGATCCATCCTGAAAGACTATCCTGAAGTACCATTGGCTGATGCTTCTACTGAGTACACTAAGCATACTCAGGACAGAACTTAGTCAGTGATGAGTAAGTGTTACCTATCAGGCTGTGCTAAATGCACTTAAGACCTGACTTAGGCCTTGGTTCAGTTTACCTGAATCATGTAAGTCCAAAGCAAAAAGGTTACACATACTGGGCTGAATAACCCATCAGGATGTGCTGAATGCACATAGGACCTGACTCAGGCCGTGGTTCAGATCACCTGAATCATGTAAGTCCAAAGCAAAAGGTTATTTATGCTATGGGACAAGAGACAAAGAGAATGTCAGTAAGACTCCATTAAAACACACGATTCAGACTGAGTTATTAACAAGAGACTCAGAGCATTGAATGTACGAGGAAGGAAAAATGTCTGAAGGTCAACTAGCCGTTATAGCGGAGAGCCAATGATCTTTCGACACGCATGCACAGAGTCTGCACAGCATTTAATGCGGCATTTAATGCGTCTCAAAAGTTGCAGGTGATGTGACAACTTGCCAGAATAAGCATGGCGGGTAGGTCAAACAGTATTTCTAGCCTGCAATCTACCTAAAATAGGAAAGATTTGATTTGATCTCCTCCAACAGATCTATTTTGAATCTTACCTATAAATATGGAGAGCCTTGCACCCATTCAAGGCTAACGGGAAATTTCCAAGAGAAAACTCTCAAGAATCCAAGCATTCAAAGCATACTATAAACAACACTCTGCAATTAAATTTCCCTAGTGTTGTAGTAGGATTCACTCTGTATTTGCTTAGATAGATAGCTCTATTATTTAGCATTGCTTTGTATTGCTAGAGCTATCTTAGTTGGAAACCAGAATACCAAACCACTCAAGGAGTGAGATTGGTTGGTTAGAAGGACTGGGACTTGTAAAACGCCCAGGGGTCAGTTCCTAAGAGAGGAAGTTGGCTACTCGTGTCCCTTGGCACGTAAAACCCAAGTACCTATCCTCAGGGTTTTGAGGATAGCTTCCTGTTAAATCAGGTCGTGGACGTAGGAGTTGGTTATCTCCGAACCACGTTAAAAAGTCCCATGTGTGCTGATTTACTGTTCTGTTCAGGATCATAACTGTCATAATAATAAACTGAACATTCTGCATCATTTTTCTATTCAGGACTGAATCAATCATCCTGAATCTTAACACTGTGCACTCAGCCTTAACCACCAGTTTACTAAGCAAACTCAGAGAAAATGTTTTCAGAAATAAAAACGAGTAGAATCTAAGGGCTCACTTTCCGCACTCACTCTGGCTCACTGAGATAGTGGTCCAACTGACTAGCTTCCAAGCTGTCAGTAGGTTTGTTATCTCTACTGAGCTTCCAAGCACTTTACTCACACTCAGCTTATCTGACTCGTTACTGAACTGTCACTGCTGCCCCTGTGGACCTTCAGCATACTGAGTACTTCAGGAAATCCTGACTGAGAGTGTTAGAGCATTTTTCTGAGTCTTTCAGAAAAATCTGACATCAGTGTATTCCCCCCATACACTGATTATACTCGTTTCGGGACCAACAAGTGGTATCAGAGCAGTGGTTCAAAAGATCACTGACTTTGTTTACCAACAGTTTCTGAGGAGAAACTTTTGGTGGTCTACTGAATAGATCTTGTTTCTGAAAAACTGCATACCATGGCATCCGGTTCTAAACGCCTCGAAGGCAATCTTCCTGAATTCTCTATTGACAACTATGACTATTGGAAATTCAGGGTACTTGCACATCTCTACTCTATCCATGATCAGATGCCACAGGTGATTGAGCATGGCCCAATCAGATTTATGAGAAATCTTCAGACGACCTGGCCCGTTGCTGGCAATGTACCTGTTCCAGCCGCCGGAGATGAAGAGGTGGAGAGGTCCGCGCTTAATTCTAATCAGATTAAGCAAATCGGACTGGATAATGTTGCTAAGAACATTATACTCCACACCGTTTCTTACGAGAATTCGGTCAGACTCATGCACCTGAAGACAGCTAAGGAGATCTGGGATACCTTGAGGGAAATGAGTGAGGGATCAGAAAAGATCAAGGAGAACAAGAGAGATCTTGCTATCAGGAAGTTTGAGGCCTTCAGGATGTTAGAGGGTGAATCCATCGATCAGATTGAAGCTCGGTTCATTAGGATGATGAACGAGCTAGCAACCCTTGGGAAGGAGTTTTCCAAGAGGGAGGTGTTTTCTAAAATCCTAAATTGTCTCCCTGAAAGATGGGACACAGGAGTAATCTTGTTGAAAAACACTCAGGATCTTACAAACATTACTCACTCTCATCTATTCTCAGAGTTAAAGGCTCTGGAATTTGACCTCGATAAAAGGAAGAAGATGGGTGTTGTCAGTGAGGAAGTTAGTGAGGAGAAGACACCTGAAAAGGAAAAGAGCGTGGCTCTTAAAGCTACTCCTGAGCCTGAGGCTGGATCTGGCTCCAAGTCTCTGAAGGACATGAACAAAGATGAGCTAGCCTTGGAGTACAGCCTGATGGCGCGGCGCTTCGAGAAACTGAACTCTCAATTCAGAAGGTATAAGAAATTTTATACTGACACCCGTGATCGCAGGTACTCCAGCCCCAGGAGATCAAGCCCCCGAAGAGAAGAAAGGAGGGGTTCAGATTCCAGGAGGGATCGCAACGAGCCTGAGCGACGAAGAGATGAGAAGAAGAGAGATGATGTGCCCAGAAGATCCAGCTCCAAACCTGAACGATCATCAGGGAGCAGGAGGGAGTCATCTGATAAAAGGTACACTGACAAGAAGTTTGCTTCTGATGTAGATCAGTGCTACCACTGCAAAAAGACCGGACACTATCAGTATGATTGTCCGGAGCTCAGTGCTCGTGAGCGAGAAGATCGGAGAGCCAAGAGAGAAGTCAGGGCATCAGACCGGAGAGCGTTGCTTGCTGAGGATTCCTCAGAATCAGATGGCCCAGGACGCCGGTCCCCTGAACTCTTCTCCGATTAAGAGTATGATGACCTCTGCCTGATGGCAGATGACGAGGTATGTTCTTCTGCCTCTTCTCCTGATCACGCACCTGAGCTTAGCTCAGATTCAGCAGGAGAACTCGACCTTCAGCTCGCCCTAAAGCAATTGATGGTTGACTTCTCAAGGCTGCAGGAGACTCATACTCACATAGTGGATATGAATGCACATCTGAGTGAGGAGAACGATCGGTTAACTGAGTCTCTCAGAGTAAGAGATACTGAAGAAGCCCTCAGATTAGTACATCTTCAGGAAGAGCTACTTCATGCTCGGAACAAGCATGATGAAGCTCCACTGGAGGTAGAAAGACTGAAGGGTGTAATCAGCTCGCTGATTGAGACTCGTGACACGGATCTGTTCCTTGCTCAGGAACAACTGATGATTGAGCGAATTGCTCTGAGAGTGATGTTTGAAACTGAGTGGCAAGCTCGCATTTGTGCTGAGCAAACTGCTTGGGATCTTGAGCTAATCTCAAAGGAGAAAGCTCATGAAGAGTTGGTGCTTCAATACACCACTGAAATTGAGGCCCTGAAAGAAACAAATGGGCAACTTGAAGTTAAGCTGAAGAAGTTATACACATCTACCCAAGTGGTTGATGAGTTGACAAGTTTCTCTCAGCTGACTAATGGTGCTAAAGCTGGGTTAGGCTATGATGCCTCAAAAGACCCAAAAGGCAAGAAGAAGAGAGGTGCTTCAGGGAGCAACTCTCAGAAGAAGTTTGTCCCTGCCCTAACTGATGATAAGAGCTCAAGTGTTGCTCATCAGAATAAAGGCAAAGGGAAGGAGAAAATGCCTACTGAACCTGTCAAGCAAAGGACTGAGGAATCTAGGCCAAAACCTAATGGAAAGGCCAAGGCTCCTCATCCTGAGTCAGGAAAGACAGATCAAGGGAAATCCAAGGCTCAGCCTAGGAATCCTCAATCTGGGGAAAATTCTGCTTCCAGCACTTCTCAGGCCCAGCCTAGAAATGTTCAGAGCAGAAGAAACTCAGGACAGAGGAGGCCTCAGGCAAGGCCAAGGACTACTGAGGTCCAGATTTCTCCGACAGGGCACAGAGCCCATCAGGAGCGTCCTAATCCTCAAAGGAGAAGGACAAACCAGGTGGCCTCTGAAAAGCAAAGGAGACCTGAATCTAGAAACACTCAGGCTAGACCTCAAGTGCCAAAAGGTCAGGCCCGAGCTGCTCCTTCTAGGGATCAAACTCAGCCCAATGCACCCAGGCCAAGAAGGAACAGGAGGCCCACCCCCAGAAATCAATATAGGGCTTCTGTATCTCAGGCTGACACCCATACACCCTCAACTTCCCAGGCACAAAGGAAGAAGAGAACTGTGTATGTTGATATTTCAGGGAAACAGGTTTACGCTTCTGATGCTATAAGAATTGTTAAACAAATCTGGATCCCGAAGGGTATGGCTGACTCAGTAGGACCCAATACGAGATGGGTACCTGAGGCCTGATTCTTTTCAGGTCACTGCGGGCTACAAGAAGAGGAAGAAGGATCTGATGAAGGACTGGTACTTGGACTCAGGATGTTCCTGGCACATGACCGGATTTCATGATCTCCTTCAGGATTATGTAGCTCAAGAAGGCCCACAGGTAACCTTTGGTGATAACTCTAAGGGTTTCACCAGAGGATTCGGAACCCTTGTTATTAACTCTGTCCGTGTACTAAATGTATCATATGTTGAGGGACTGAAACATAACTTACTCTCGGTTAGTCAGTTCTGTGACCGAGGATATAGTGTAGAATTTACATCTAACATGTGTCTTGTGAAGGACAAATCTACACTACAGGTTCTGATTACAGGTGTCAGTAGGGGCAATGTATATTTTGCTGACTTCAAGAGTAGCCCTCCTGAAACCTGTCTGGTCGCTAAGAGCTCCTCTGAGCTCAGTTGGCTTTGGCATAAACGTCTGAGTCACTTAAACTTCAAGATTATTAACAAAATCTCTAGACTCTCTCTTGTAGATGGTCTGCCTAATGAAGTTTTTAGCAAAGACCACATGTGCGGAGCATGTCAGGAAGGCAAGCAAACTAAAGCCTCATTCAAAGTGAAGGAAGCCTTCTCAACTGACAGAGTGCTTCAGCTCCTACACATGGATCTCTTTGGTCCAGTTACTCCTGTCAGCATAAATGGTAGGAAATATACCCTTGTTGTTGTTGATGATTATTCCAGGTACACATGAGTTATTTTCTTGCTGAACAAAAAGGAGACTCAGGTCAAGCTTCCAGAGTTACTCAAGCAATTGAGTACTGAACAGGGTCAGAGCATAGTCAGGATCCGATCAGATCGAGGAACCGAGTTTATAAACTCTATTATAACTGACTTTTGTACTAACCATGGTATAGCTCATGAGACTTCTGCAGCCAGGACCCCTCAGCAGAATGGGGTAGCTGAAAGAAGGAATCGAACCCTGAAGGAAGCTGCCAGGACCATGTTGGCTGAATCAGGACTGCCCAAGAAGTACTGGGCTGAAGCAATCAACACTGCCTGCTACACTCAGAACCGATCTATGCTGAACAAACACCATGCTCAGACACCCTATGAAACTTGGAACAAGAGGAAGCCTCGCATCTCTTATTTCCATATTTTTTGGTGTAAGTGTTTCATCCTGAACAATTGGAAAGACCAGCTTAAAGCCTTTGATAGCAAATCTGATGAGGGAGTTTTCTTAGGATACTCCTCAGTCAGTAAAGCCTTCAGGGTGTATAACTGTCGGACCCTTTGTGTGGAGGAAACACCTCATGTTGTGTTTGATGAGGCTGCATCAGTGCATAGGAAACAGGTTCCAAGTCCTGACACTGAGGGAATTACCAAGAGGGTAACAAGACTGAGTCTGAAGAATCCTGAATTCAAGATCAAACTTGTCAGTGCTCCCAAGGGATGGGATGATGATGATGAAGATCAGGATGGACTTCAGGCCAACCCTCAGCAAGCCCCTGCCTCGGAAAATGTTGAGTCTCAGACGGAAGGACAGACTCAACCTGAGGTACGTACTGTCGGTGATGATGCTTCTGCACCTGAGACAGTTACTGAGTCCAACACTATAGGGGGAAACAATTTCTTTGATATTGGTCAACCCTCAGGAAATGACTCAGTATCCCCTGTTCTTGCTCGTTCCGCTTCTCTGCCTATTATTGTCGAGACTGATATTTCAGGATTAGGCAATGGAACATCAGTAGCTCCCAGTGCTCCAGTCAGTAGGAGGCGGTGGCTAGATGATCACTCATTGGCTGATATCATTGGTGATATCAATGAGGGGGTCAGGACGAGGTTGTCCTTTGGCGAAAACGCTATGTTTTGTTGCTTCCTGAGTGATCAGGAACCTACAAGCATAGAAGAAGCTCTAGCTGATCCCAACTGGATCCTAGCCATGCAAGATGAGCTCAATCAGTTTGAGCGGAATCAGGTTTGGGAGTTAGTTGAGAGACCTAGGCGTCAACATGTTATTGGCACCAAGTGGGTCTTCAAGAACAAGAGGGATGAAAAGAATGTTGTTGTCAGGAATAAGGCCAGACTAGTAGCAAAGGGTTACTCTCAGGCCGAGGGTATCGACTATGATGAGACATTTGCTCCAGTCGCAAGATTGGAAGCAATCAGGTTGTTTCTGGCTTATGCAACATTCAGGAAATTCAAAGTGTATCAGATGGACGTAAAGAGTGCTTTTCTGAATGGTGTACTAAATGAAGAGGTGTATGTTGAGCAACCTCCTGGATTCGAAGTTGGTAATAAGGTATATCACCTGAAGAAAGCTCTTTATGGCCTGAAGCAAGCTCCGAGAGCTTGGTATGATACATTATCCCAATTCCTGATAGACCACGGGTTCGTGAAAGGAACAGTGGACAGGACCCTCTTCCGGATCACCGAAGGGGAAGACATTCTCTTGGTTCAGATTTATGTGGATGACATAATATTTGGATCTCCTAATCTGAAGCTTTGTGAGAAATTCTCCAAGCTGATGACTGGGAAATTTGAGATGTCAATGATGGGAGAAATGAATTTCTTTCTGGGTCTCCAAGTCAGGCAAACTGACTCCGGAATTTTCATTAATCAGTCCAAGTATGCGAGGGACTTGATTCAGAAATTTGGAGTTCAGTCCAGCAAAGTCTCACGCATTCCCATGAACACAAATGAGAAGCTGGATCCTGACAAAGAAGGAGTCTCAGTAAATCAGACTGAATATAGGGCACTGATAGGATCTTTATTATATCTGACTGCTAGTCGACCTGACATCACTTATGCAGTTGGAGCTTGTGCAAGGTATCAGTCTGATCCAAAGAAGAGTCATCTAGAAAGTGCCAAAAAGATACTGAAATACCTGAGAGGTACAGTCAATCTAGGGCTTTGGTATCCCTCTGATGACAACCTAGAACTGACTGGCTATTCAGATGCTGATTATGGAGGCTGTAGACTTGATAGGAAATCAACTACAGGCACATGTCAGTTTCTAGGGAGTAAACTGATCTCTTGGTTTTCTAAAAAGCAAACCAGTGTTGCAACGTCTACTACTGAGGCTGAGTATATGGCGGTAGGCAGTTGTTGTTCTCAGATTCTTTGGCTGAAACAACAACTGAGAGACTACCAAGTAGAGGCCACTGAAGTTCCAATTTATTGTGACAATAATAGTGCCATTGCCATATCCCAAAACCCAGTCTTACACACAAGATGTAAGCATGTAGACATCAGGCATCACTTTATCAGAGATCATGTTGAGAAGAAGGACATCAGGATGGAGAGAGTCCCTACTGAAAAACAGAGAGCTGACATCCTGACTAAGGCTTTGCCTGAAACCAGGTTTGTTGAGTTATCAGTAGAGTTAGGACTCCTTGACCCAGGCTTAGGTGATTCAGTCTGAATCTCTGATAAGAATGCACAAGGTCAGGGGGAATAACTCATATGGACTCAGGATGAAGGAATCCCAGAGAGAATATGAATGGTTGAAGGGGGAACATTCAGTATAAGAGAAATGATCAGTATAGACTGACTAAGTTTCAGGACACTGAACTCAGGTCTTGTCACCCTGATAGGGCAATAAGTGGTATCAGTCAGAATACAAATCTGACTGACTGGTATGTTTTCTGATTTTTATCTAGTCATCTGATCTTGCGTGCATTTTCCTTATACTGTTTGATGTATTGTCAAATCAATTTAATTTGTCAAATGATCCCAGCCATTCGTTTTAATATTCGGTTATTATTTAATACAATTTATTTGAATTAAATACAGACATGCTCTAATGTGCATTTAATGCACTGTGGGCGGGAACAGTTTTCGATAAAGTTTGACCAATTACTTTTGAAAAACCGAAGAGTCAAATGCTTTTCACTGTTCAATCTTGACCATTGAATCTCATAGGTCATTATTTTCTAAGCCACCCGATTAAAACCGAATTTTTGTATAAATAGGGGAAGATTGTGTTGTTAAAATCTTTATGCACCTAAATATTTTCCTTACATATTCCTCTCTGCAAACCGACCTTATTCATTTCTTCATATTACTTCAATGGCTTCTCCATCTGCAGATTCCTTCTTTGGAAATCTTTTCCATCTAACGAATGAGATTCATTATGAACCATATGGGGACTTTTCCTCCAACCACCCCGATATTTTGCCTGTACAAGAACTATTCAATAATGCAGGTCTTCTGCAATTCATTACAGCAAGACCACAGAGGCTCCACCCGAGACTTGTTGCTGCATTCTACCTAAAGATGGCGCAGAACAAGGAGTCCCAGGAGTGGGAAACTTGCATACCCCTGACCACCTGTACAAAGGGGAATGATGGAGAGGAGGAGATGACCAGGAGATGGGTCACTCTCAACATCCAGAGGAAGATTAAGGAGGTTTTTAATCTTCCCAGTTCAGGACGAAGCCCAGTGGATTATGGGTATGGGAATGAGAACGACTTTCTCCAGTCCTTATGTGATGGGGATGTCGTCCTGAAGTCGGGCCTGAATAAATCAGTCCTGAGGACTGAAAACCGCCACTTCTTCGACCTGACAAGTCAGGGAGTGATGGGGATTGTCGGAGGATTGGAGCAGATCTCCAGACCAAAGCTTTATACGATGATGACAATCTCGGACGCCTCTGTGCACAACTTTAACTGGGAGGATTACTTCCTCCAAATGCTGGTGGCTGAGACCAGCAAAATCAAGTACTCGCCAGAGGGTCAGGCGACATTCGAGGCCAAGATGCACTTTGGCACCAAGATTTCTATGCTCTTGGAGACCCTGAATCTCGGTGATGTGGATCAGGCCCAATCACTCGAGATTCCAGCGAAAATCAATTTATTCAGAGCTTACTCCGATGATGCTGGCACCAGGAGAAGGCCTCGGACTCAAAAGAAGAAGGCCCAGGCGAGCATGACTGAAAGAGTCAAGGCTCAGGCAGGCAAGTCTTTTGAGTCTGATACAGCAAAGCCAGCGGAGGAGAAATCTAAGCCCTCAGGACCCAAGCAACAAAAGCTGAAATTTCTCTATTCAGGGTCAGCTGAGCGAGAGAAGAAGCTCGTGGAAGAGCAAGAGAAAAATCTTGTGGAAGAGAAAGAGGCTGAAGAAGCTATTCAGCATGCACCTCCGGAGAGGGAACCAGCTCAGGCGCAGGCCATTCTTTAAATTACTCTCATTACATCTGTTCTGGATGTTGCATCCCCTGATCCTGATCAACTGATCCTTAACATCGCTGAAACTTATCAGAGTTTGGATCAGGTGGAGCCTACTCAGGAAGGAGGAGTTGAGCAGGAGGCTGCTGAACCAGTTCAGGCTGAAACACCATGGCCGTTCCCTGCGCCCGATGTGAATATTCTTTCAGATTTTGAGATAGTAGCAAGGGGAGAGGCAGCTGAAATGGTGGAAAGGAGATTTCCTGATCTCACTGAAGCTCAGAAGGAGGCAGTTGTGCAACTCTGCACTTTTGCCATGATCAGAAACGCTACATGGTCTGAGCTCAGTCAGCTAGGAGAATCCAGAGGATGGGACTGCATTGCAGAATTAGAAGCCACCCTCTTTGATCATTTTGATGTGAACTCTCTACATCAATTGATTAAGATGGTGGACTTTATCAAAACAGTCCGCCGAACCTATCCTGAGCCTGAACCTCAGAAAGCTGAAGAAGAGAAGGGAGAGGTGAAGGAAGCTGAGCAGGAGGTGGTAGTGGTTGCTGATGATGATCAGCAAGGTGGCACTGAGGGAGTCAGTGCACCGGCCGATGAAGCAATCCTGGGACCCGGGATTGCGGAGGCTTCAGGAGAGGGTCCACCAGGCATGGTCCGAGTCAGAGGCAAATGGACTACACCCGAAGCAATATATCTTCAGAATTCCTCACGAGCTCTTGGCAATCTGCACAGGAGGGTCATCCTCGTTGAGCGAAAAACTAGTAGGGTTGGTTCAAATTCTGAATTGCTGAACAAGAAGTTGAACAGACTGGACCGTGACCTGAATGATATGGCCACTGATATGCATGCTGCAATAGATCTCCTTGGGGAAGCTCGGACTAGAATCAATGTAGACCTCACTGTTATTTCTGAGCAAACCAAGGATGTCATTCAGAACTGCAATCAGATGGTTTCTAATGTGCAGACTCAGCAGGAGACTAAGCTTGCCAATTTTCTGGATCAACAACTATCTGAAAAAGTTGATCAACTGGTTGATGAGAAGTTG
>JAPKLY010000807.1:116352-134274 GCA_026898435.1 Prunella vulgaris | reverse complement strand
ACTTAGGCCTTGGTTCAGTTTACCTGAATCATGTAAGTCCAAAGCAGAAAGGTTATTTAAGCTATGGGACAAGAGACAAAGAGAATGTCAGTAAGACTTCAATAAGACAAACATTCAGGCTGATTATTTACAAGAGACTCAGAGTATTGAATGTACGAGGAAGGACAAATGTCTGAAAGTCAACTAGCCGTTAGAACGGAAAGCCAATGATCTTTCGACACGTATGTACGGAGTCTGCGCAGCATTTAATGTGGCATTTAATGCGTCTCAGAGTTGCAGGCGGCGGGACAAACTTGCCAGATTAAGCATGGCGATTTGGTCAAACAGTACTTCTAGCCTGTAACCACCCTAAAATAGGAAAGATTTGAATTGATCTCCTCCAACGGATCTATTTTGAATCTTGCCAATAAATATGGAGAGCATTGCACTCATTCAAGGCTAACAGGAAATTTCCAAGCGAAAGCTCTCAAGAATCCAAGCACTCAAAGCATACTATAAGCAACACTCTGCAATTAAATTTCCGTAGTGTTGTAGTAGGATTCTCTCTGTATTTGCTTAGATCGATAGCTCTAATATTTAGCATTGTTTTGTACTGCTAGAGCTATCCTAGTTGGAAACCAGAATACCAAACCACTCAGGGTGTGAGATTGGTTGGTTAGAAGGTCTGGGACTTGTAAAACGCCCAGGGGTCAGTTCTTAAGAGAGGAAGTTGGCTATTCGTGTCCCTTGGCACGTAAAACCCAAGTACCTATCCTCAGGGTTTTGAAGATAGCTTCCTGTTAAATCAGGCCGTGGACGTAGGAGTTGGTTATCTCCGAACCACGTTTAAAAGACCATTGTGTGCTGATTTACTGTTTTTGTTCAGGATCATAACTGTCATCATACTAAACTTAACATTCTGCATTGTTCTTACATTCAGGACTGAATCAATCATCCTGAATCTTAATACTGTGCACTCAGCCTTAACCGCCAGTTTACTAAGCAAACTCAGAGAAAATGTTTTCAGAAACTAAAACGAGTAGAAACTAAGGGCTCACTTTCTGCACGTACTCTAGCTCACTGAGATAGTAGTCCAACTGACTTGCTTCCGAGCAGTCAGTAGGTTTGTTATCTCTACTGAGCTTCCGAGTACTTTACTCACACTCAGCTTATCTGATTCGTTACTGAACTGTCTCTGCTGTCCCTGTGGACCTTCAGCATACTGAGTAATTCAGGGAATCCTGACTGAGAGTGTTAGAGCATTTTTCTGAGTCTTTCAGAAAAATCTGACATCAGTGTATTCCCCCCCAGACACTGATTATACTCGTTTCGGGACCAACATATTCATACAACCATGCAACAAGGAATTAGCTCATGGCTAATTGGTATTGAAAATCAACAATTAACAATCTACACATCATGAATATTAACTAATACAAGAGAATTAAAGGAAAACTTACCATAAGTGGATGAATATAAATACAAGCAACAAATCTCCAAATGCTAAGTCTCGATCCAAAGCTCAAAATATAAAATTGAACCGCATGAATAAAGCTCTAATCACTACGAGTGTGTAGGAACAAACGGATCTAAAATTCGACGGACGGATCAAAAGTTATGGAAGAAAGAAAATTGAATCTAACTAAGAACCCACTAAGTAACTACCTAATTCTCTCTCTAAACTAATATAAGAACTTAGAATTATGATGGAATTATGATCTATCTCCTTGAGAATCTGATCCTTGAGGCATTTAAAGTGCCCACAATGGTTAGTCCAAAGTGCACTTCATTAAATGCGCGAAAATACGAAAATAGCCCTGAAAATTCTGATTTTAACACAGTTGTCGACCACAGGCATGGTGGCTGCAAATCAAAGTCGGCAGCCTGGTCGCGCGGTTGCCGTTTCTGCCGAGTTGAAGCTTGTTGGCTGCCGATCTTGCTCGGCAGCCTGGTCGCGCGAAATGCAATGTTGCCGAGCTCCAACATGATGGCTGCCGATCTTGGTCACGCGTCCACGTGCACAATGCTTGGTCTGCCGAGTCAGTCGGTGGGCGCGCGACTTCAAGTCAAGTGCTGCCGGTTTGGGTCCTTAACTCGGGCAATGCTCGACTTTCCTCATTTTTGTCATATCTTGAGTTCTAGAACTCCGATTGACTCGATTCTTCTTTTGTTGCGACACTCTCTACAAGCTCATCAACATGGAACATCAATTGCTTCCATTGGCTCAACTCCAGAATTTAGGACTTTTCTCGATCTTGCTCATTTCTTCCTCATTTTGCTCGTTTCCACCTATAATCACAACTTTCTAGCCAAAAAGGGTTAAATGCACAAAGTATAGCATATTAGGGTCAAATATGAACATAATATCACCAAAATAATATAGAAATGAATGCTAAAACATGCAATTATGACCCTAATCATTTACTCATCAACCGTTTACCAATGGGTGTTCAAATCCTATCTAGGTTGTGAATTTAGTACTTGTTACAAGACACTGATATTGTGATCTTGCTGTGAGTTATCCGGGGATCTCCACATTTATATATAACTTGTACTATTATTTGAATGGGTTGCAATAAATAAATAACATTCATATTATTTAAAGCATAGTGATAAAAGATTTATTTCAGATAAAGCTTCAAAGATTCAGTTTAGTTATACAAAGTAAAAGCATACTTTCTAATATAACCCCAACAGGGATAACTTGTAATACCGCTTTAATAAGGACTTCTTTTCCCCCATCTGAGAGTTCAGTGTTCCTCCAACGCTCCAATATTTTGAAGACTCTCTCTCTGAGGTATCTAAATTGGTGTCTTTTTTCTCTTAAGGACAGGGTTGGTTTGCCAAGATAGAGTTCATGGCTTTGCGATGCCCGGATTCTCATTGACTGCAGAACTTGATCCTTATGTATTTGTCTTTTGTTCGGGCTGAAAGAAACTGTTGATTTACAAAAAATAACCTGCTGCCCAGAGGCTCTCTCGTACAAGTTGGGGCAATATTTCAAGCATTCCGTATTAAGAGTGTTCGCCTTCATGAAAATAAGGCTGTCGTCTGCAGAAAACAAATGAGAAATGATGGGTGCCCTCCTGGCGATGGAAACCCCTTGGAGCTGATTTTCGAAAATCTTCTTATTGAGGATAATTGATAACCCCTGAGCACATATGACGAAAAGATAAGGAGATAGGGGATCACCCTTATCTTAAACCCCTTGATGGCCTGATATGTCCAACCAGCCTCCCATTAATGTTAAAAGAGTACGACACAGTCGAGACACAATTATGGATGAGGCTAACCCACCTTTGGCTAAATCCCATCTTGAGAAGGATATTAGCAAGGTAGTCCTATTACACTCGATCATACACCTTCGACATATCCAGCTTCACAGCCGCATACCCATCTTGATTTCTGTTGTTTTTTATCAAGTGCATGCACTCGAAGGCAATGAGGATGTTGTCTGAAATGAGCCTCCCCGGAATAAACGCACACTAGGATTGGTCAATCAACTCATCAAGAATAAACCTTAGCCTATTTGTGATTGTTCTTGCAGTGATACGATATAAGATATTACATAGGCACATAGTTTTTAACCACTTTGGGAGATTTCACCTTGGGAATAAGGGTGATTACCATATTTTTCCAGCCCTCCAGCGAGCTACCCTCGTTAAGGACCTTTAAGATATGGCTCGTCACATGATCACCTACAAGGTTCCATGATTTTTGGAAGAAGCTAGCTGAGAAACCATCTGGTCCCGAGCCTTAGAAGGGTTGATTTCAAAGGCTGACCTTTTAACGGCAATCTCCGAGAAGGGTTGCTCAAGGACTTGCTGCGTATTGTGTGATAAGCTTCTGTCCATGAGTCATGTTATCTGCTCAATGTCCTCCTTTTGTGGGCTTCTTGATCTGAACAAATCCTCATAATAAATGATCATTGTTCGGTTAATGTCTCTATCATCTGAACACCATCTCCCCTCCTCGTTGGTTATGCCCCGAATCAAATTTCGTCTCCTTCTTTCATTAGCTTTCTTATGGAAGTAAGTCGTATTGCGATCCCCAGCTTGTAACCCTGTTATTCTAAATCTTTCTCTTCAGTAGCTTTCTTCCTGATCTTCCAATTTGTGAAGTTCCTTTTCGGCTTTGATTAGCTCCTCTCTTTCAATAAAACCAGCCTCATCCCCCCAACCTTCCTCTACTTTCTATCTCAAGTAATTAATTTTCCTCATGGTGTTGCAATATTTGTGTTGTGCCCATTCTTTGAGCTTCCCAGCGCATTCCTTTAGTTTCTCTTGTAAGCAGCTTGAATTGGTAGTACACTTCCAAATATTCTCTACCATGCTCATGTAGTCATCTTCAAGCATCCACTTGTGTTCAAACATAAACCTATTTCCCCCTATCTTTCCTTGATTTTTTGGAGTTCTGGAAAGAGAAATTTGGATTTCTCTATGGTCCGATCCGTAGAATTGTAGGTTTGACATCTCAGAATCTGGAAACAGCTCCAACCATTCGGTATTTGCTATGAATCTGTCAAGCCTTTCCCTGATCAAATTGGCACCACTTCTCTTATTGATCTGGGTGTACTTGGGGCCTTTACATTTGATGTCCACAAGGCCTAGTTCTTCAAGGGTGTCATTGAACTTGCAACTTGACTGAAAGGTTTATTCCCCCCTCCTTGCTTCTCACTATCATACTTAATTTTGTTAAAATCCCCCCTACAATCCAAGCATGTGGATCACCCTGATGATATTTAGCAATGGATTTTAATAAATCCCAGGAAGTGCAGCGTAAATTATTTACTGAATTTCCATAAAAACCCATAAATCTCCAAGAGCAGTTATCAAAGAAAATGCAACAATCAATGTGAGACTTGGAGTAAGACAACAAAGACACATTTATTTCATTCTTCCAGTACAAAAGCAAACCCCCAGCAGAGCCATTAGCACTTACACCAAAACAATTATCAAACTTCAGCAAGCTTTTCCACTTCATACGTAGCTCAGACTTAATTTTGGAGTCAATAACAAACAATAAAACAGGGCTATGATCAGCAACAAGATGCTGTAATGACTGGAATGCACGGGGATTACCTAGTCCCCTTGCATTCCATACAATGGCACTCATTTCTGTTAGCGGAGTTGGGTTGTCCCAACCTTCGTTGTCTCCTCATTCTTAACCTTCTGGTTCACCTCCTCACCTGATTCCGAGCTCCTAACTTTCCTATTTTTCCCAACTCCTTCGCCCACAACTGACCTAGTAGTGATCTGAATTTGCCCCTTATCCACTCCGAACATGTCATCAGCCTTGAACTGAAAGTCATTCACAGTGTACCCCATAGTTCCAGAACAAAGCCTCTTTTTCTGCATGATCTCCCTTTGTTCTTTTCCCACTGGAGAGATTATCACCCCTCTGTTGAAGTTTTGGCTAGTCTTGCCACTGTGGCCAATCCCACCTTTGCTCTTTACTGCTTTCTTCTCCTTGCCCTTAGCGGAGATCAACCTCTGTTGCTGACCGTCCTCTCATGTTCCTTCAAAAGTAAAGGAAAGTCTGCTCTGTTCAGCCTTTCATTTTCCTGATTGATCAGAGCAAGGGATGTCTCTCCTTGGGCTTGTATTTTGGCAATGTTGATGATGATATTACCATCTTCATTCCTTGTACAGTACTGTGAACTTAATAGGTCTTCAAACTGGGTGACCTTCGCAGCTTGCTTGAAACTCGATGTACCTCCTTGCACCATTGGGCTAACTACAAGAGTTTGGTATTCCTCTTGCTTGGTAACTGCCTTCTGCCCTTTCCCCGATGCTTCCCCACCCTGCACTTCCATAGTTTCCATTGCCCATTGGGTCACACTCATTCGCCCCTCTGCCCTATGCCACTGGGGATGTTGTTTGATTACCACTGTGCTTAAGGTAGGTGTTGCAAACATCTTGGGACAGTCCCTTTCAAGGTGGGTCAGCATCCCACAAAATGTAGCAGAACTGGGACAACTTCTCATATCTAAAGTAGAGTTGTAATATCTCTTGTTTAACGGCCAACGAGGTGCCCCTCATGAGCGGCTTCATAGTGTTGAGCATAACTCGGACCCTCAAACACTTACCCATGGCCAGATCTCCTTCTGGGCTTTCAACATTCAAGACTTCTCTAATGAGGTCACCGATTCTTATTCCAATCGTCGTATTCATAGTATAGAAATTGAGTCAGTGGATCTGGACCCAGAACGGGACCTCGATAAGGGTCACCTGGTCCGGTCTCTCCATGTTCCTCAGCTTATCAATTATCAAGAACACCCCATTGAGATTCCATGGTTGCTTGTGGTAGACCATATTCATATCTTCCTTCATCCCAAACTCGAAAGTAAACATACCTTCTCAAACACTTGAGACCTTTAGGGTTGAGCTCAAATTACAAATTCTCTTCATTGTCGTTCCTAGTTCCCCTGCTCCGATAACCTTCCTCATCGTGAACTTTTCGACCATAGTATTCTTCAATACCGACAACTCCTCCTCATCAATTCGAATCTTCAACTCTTCCTCTTTAGTGAGGGAGAACTTTCCCCAAATATCGTTCAAGCCATCCGCCATTGTATTAGTATGTTTCTCAACTGGGTTTCCGAGATTGGAGGTATTGGGTTGAAGAGATTTTAGTAGTGCTTGACAAACAAACCACCATGGGTTAAATATTGCGTTAATAGCATCGGGGGGCGCCATTGGGGCGTGGGGGTCTTACTAGCGCTTCTTCCTATTCCCGAGGCCTAAAAGAGGAAAGGTCTCTCGCGTGGGGAGATTAATTACATCTTGATGGCTTCAGAAGACGAAGTGTTGCCCGTCGGCCGTTTTTCTATTAGATTCAAGCGTGTTTACCGAAGTTTCTAGAGAGAGAAAGTTTTTGCTCTTGTGAACATCTATATGTTGTTGACCTTTGTCAATAAAGGGAAATGTGTAAAACAAGGTATAGTATTAGTTTAATTTTATAATTTGATTCTTTAGGTAATTATAGGAATAAACACTGTCGAACTTCATGAATGTTTAATTCATTCTGTGTATGATTCTACTTTATTTTCCCGTTTAATTAGTAATCGAATCTTTAGAGGAATCGACTGGTAATAAATTTCTTTTAAATTTATTTATATACTATTTTTTTATTTAAATTTTTTACACTTTTAAAATGTATATTTAAATTTGCTTATATATAGTATAAAAAATAAATATATATATATATATATATATATATAGGCAGATTATTCCAAAAAAAAACTCTAGAAGAACAATTACAAGTTCCAGAGGATATTGTTTTAAAATTGAAATTTTAAAAAATAAATTATTTATAAATTATAATTTAAATTAAAAAATAAATTTAAAATCCATGAATAATATTTTATTAAATGATTTTTATAGATCAAGATTTTATTAAATCATATATCTATTATTGCATGTTTTCTTTTTCATATTCAGGGAAATTATACTTTTTTTAAACAATCATTTGTAATTTATAAAATTGATATTGTATATGATAAGGGTGTCAAAATATGTATGACATATGTCTCCGTTTTATTTGTTAAGGTATAAATGTAAATGTAAAACTTTTTGCTTATTAAGGATCTGCAATTATATATCTATAAATATAAATGTAGCGAGCCACTATACTTACCCCAAATTACTCTAAACATAGCCCAAAAATTTATAGACAAAAATAGACACACTTAAAATAACTAAAATACCCTTATATAAATAAAATAAGAATTTATATAAATTAAATTTTATAAACCCTTTCTTATCCCCAAGAATATTTATTTTTAATAAAATATAAACAATTCATAGAAGAGATTGAAAAGTAAAAAGATTAAAATCTACTTGATGAAGAGAAGAACTCCTCCAAATCAAAATTTTTAAAAATATCATGAATCACAAAATTTTTGGAAGAGAACATATTGGGTCTAGATTTTGACTCCATAGCAGACATTTCTAGAAAGCTTATCCACTTTGAAAGAGTGGAATAGAGTTTTAGAGACTAAACATCCATTGAAACCAGTTCAATATAAGTAAATCTCTGAAGTTGAATATGTTCTGTCGAAAAATGGGGAAAACGAAAACACAAATCCAAATTTTAGAGGAGGACGAAATCGATGGCAAAAAGCGGTGGTTTCAGGGCAGGAGAAGAAGATCTCCAATGAGATCTGGAGGAGTGAAGATAATGTGGAAGCGCCATGATGGAGAAAAAACATGAGTGAAATCCTTATAAAATTTTATTGGATTGCAACAGAGAAAATGACAACATAAAGTTTTTATTCTTATAGCAGAGTGGCGCTGCTTTCTTTCTTTTCAGCTGTGGAGAATTAACGTGGGAGAGAAGAAGACTTAGTAAAAAATGATAAAGAATATAATAGTAAAAAAATGGGGTATATTTAGTATTTTAGATTAATTTTAAATTTTAAATGGGGTATGTTTAGTAATTGGGGTATGTTTAGAGGTATTTGGCGTATATATAGTGGAACCCATAAATGTATTTATGATAGTATCGACTTTAAATTAATTAAAGTAGTTCAAAAATTATTGATTAGGGTCATAATTGCATGTTTTCGCATCCATTTCTATATGGTTTTGATGTGCTTATGTTCATATTTGACCCTGAAATGCTATACTTTGTGCATTTAACCCTTTTGGGCTAGAAAGTTGTGTTTTGTAGTAAAAATGAGCAAAATCGGCAAGAGATGAGCAAGTTCGTAAAAGTCCAGAAATTGTGAGTTGATCCAATGGAGGAAAATGATATACCATGTCGAAGAGTTCAAAGAGAAGGTCGCAACAGAAAAAGAATCGAATCAATCGGAGCTCTAGAACTCAAGATATGAAGGAAACAAGGAAGTCGAGGATCGATCGGCCGAGACGAAGTCGGGCTCGTGTGGAACCAAGCCTGGGCTCGTACGACCACAAGCCCGGATTCTTCCAAGGAATATCTAGTTCGGGCACTAAGGACCGAACGAGTGCACCACACGAATGCATTCGTGTGGAAAACTAGTGTGCATTCGTGCGAGGCTTTGGCTGGACCCAATTTCAAGGGTTGTTTCGTCTTTTTGCGCGTTTAATGAAGGGCATTTTGGACTAAATATTGTGGGCACTATAAATACTCCAAGGATCAAATTCTCAAGGCATCAAGTCATAATCTAGTTCATAATCATAGTTACATTCTTAGATTAGAGAGAGAGAGAGGTAGTTACTAGTTGGGTTTATAAGAATTCTTCTTATGATTTCATCGATAACTTTTGATCTACCGCTTTGATCGTCGATCCGTTAATTCATACATCTTCGTCTCAGCTAGGGCTACGTTTCTACCGATTGAATTTCATTTTCCACTGTCGGATTGTTAGATAACTTTCAGAGGTAATTTGTTCTTTCCAATTTCCATTGTAATAGGTAATACTTCTACATTCCTTTACATTTCTTGTATGATGATGATTGTTACTAGCTTAATTGTTCTTATGTTTACCAAATTAGCCATGGGCTAATTCCTTTATGTGTTGGTGTATGATTCATATGGAGTAATGTGGTGTTAATGTTGATCTTTTGAATGCTATGAGTTGTTGTATGATCAATTCTCTACATTGATGGATTGTATGAATGCTTTGCATGTGTAGTTGATCATAAAGGCCATTAGGAAGTTAGTCTCATACAAGAGTTGGGCTATTTTCCTAAATCTTCTTGTTATTAGGTCAATGCTTGGTAAGTGTTTGATAAAATTCCTAAGATAGTAAGAATTATCTTTAATGAATTGGAAGAACAATTAGAGGCTCAAATGTGTATCTAGGGAGACCTTTTGCATGTTAGAGTGGCTAGCCAATTGATTGTACAATACCTCATGTTGGGACAATCTGAGTATTTTGATTAGACTGAAGGAGATTGGAGTCGACCCAATTTACTGAAGTCTGAAGTGCAACTCGCCCGGAAGAAAGTCAGAGTTAGTCTTGCTGAAGATTGCCTCAACTGAAGTTGAAGACCGAAGTCTGAAGATCCATCCTGAACACCATCCAGAACGCCATTGACTGATGATTCTACTGAGTACACTAAGCATACTCAGGACAGAACTTAGTCAGTGAAGAGTAAGTATAACCTATCAGGTTGTGCTGAATGCACATAAGACCTGACTTAGGCTTTGGTTCAGTTTACTTGAATCATGTAAGTCCAAAGCAAAAAAGGTTACACATACTGGGCTGAATAACCTATCAGGCTGTGTTGAATGCACATAAGACCTAACTTGGGCATTGGTTCAGTTTACCTGAATCATGTAAGTCCAAAGCAAAAAGGTTATTTATGCTATGGGATAATGAGACAAAGAGAATGTCAGTAAGACTCTGATAAAGACAAACATTCAGGCTGAGTTATTAACAAGAGACTCAGAGTATTGAATGTACGAGGAAGGACAAGTGTCAGATCGTCAACTAGTCGTTTGTACGGAGAGCTAATGATCTTTCGACACGCATGTACGGAGTCTGCGAAGCAGTTAATGCTGCATTTAATGCGTCTCAGAGTTGCAGGCGGCGGGACAAAATTGCCAGATTAAGCATGGTGATTAGGTCAACAGTACATCTAGCATGCAACCACCCTAAAATAGGAAAGATTTGGTTAGATCTCCTCCAACGGATCTATTTTGAATCTTGCCTATAAATATGGAGAGTCTTGCACCCATTCAAGGCTAACGGGAAATTTCCAAGAGAAAGCTCTCAAGAATCCAAACACTCAAAGCATACTTTGAACAACACTCTGCAATTAAATTTCCCTAGTGTTGTACTAGGATTCACTCTGTATTTGCTTAGATCGATAGCTCTAATATTTAGCATTGTTTTGTATTGCCAGAGCTATCTTAGTTGGAAACCAAGAATATCAAACCACTCAGGGTGTGAGATTGGTTGGTTAGAAGGACCAGGACTTGTAAAACGCCCAGGGGTCAGTTCCTAAGAGAGGAAGTTGGCTATTCGTGTCCCTTGGCACGTAAAATCCAAGTACCTATCCTCAGGGTTTTTAGGATAGCTTCCTGTTAAATCAGGTCGTGGACGTAGGAGTTGGCTATCTCCGAACCACGTTAAAAAGTCCCTTGCGTGCTGATTTACTATTCTGCTCAGGATTATAAACTGTCATCATATTAAACTGAAGCATACTTGCATTGTTTCTGAAAAACCATCAGGACTGACTTGTCATCCTGATCAGTAAACTGTGCACCAGCCTTAACCACGTTTCCACTAAGCAAACTGATAAAGTTTTCAGAACTAAAACGAGTAAACACTTAAGGGCTCACATTCCGCACTAATCTGAGCTTACTGAGATAGTAGCCCAACTGACTAGCTTCCGAGCGGTTAGTAGGATTGTTATCTCTACTGAGCTTCTGAGAGCACAACTCTGACCTAGCCTCTCTGGTTCAACACTGACCCGTCCCTGAGGACCGTCAGTTTATAGAACACATCAGGATCTTCCTGACTAGGTTTTGAAAGAGCATTTTCCTGAGATTTTGGGAAAATCTGACATCAGTGTATTCCCCCCATACACTGATTTATACTCGTTTCGGGACCAACAAGTGGTATCAGAGCAGTGGTTCAAAAGACCACTGACTTTGTTTACCAACAGTTTCTGAGGAGAAACTTTTGGTGGTCAACTGAACAGATCTATTTCTGAAAACTTGCATACATGGCATCCGGTTCTAAGCGCCTTGAAGACAGTCTTCCTGAATTCTCTATTGATAATTATGAATATTGGAAATTCAGGGTACTCACACTTCTCTACTCCATCCATGATCAGATGTCATTGGTGATTGAGCAAGGTGTCTTCTAAAATCCTGAACTGTCTCCCTGAAAGATGGGACACAGGGGTGATATTGATGAAGAACACTCAGGATCTCACTAACATTACTCACTCTCACCTATTCTCAGAGTTAAAGGCTCTGGAATTCGACCTCGATAAGAGGAAGAAGAAGGGTGTTGTCAGTGAGGAAGTCAGTGAGGAGAAGACTCCTGAAAAGGAGAGGAGCGTGGCTCTTAAAGCTACTCCTGAGCCTAAGGCTGGATCTGGCTCTAAGTCTCTGAAGGACATGAACAAGGATGAGCTGGCCTTGGAAAATAGCCTAGTGGCACGACAATTTGAGAAGCTGAACTCTCATTTCGGCAGGTATAAGAAGTTTTATACTGACAGTCGTGATCGCAGGTATTACAGCCCCAGGAGATCGAGCCCCCGGAGGGAAGAGGGGAGGGGTTCAGATTCTGGGAGAGATCGTGATGAGCCTGAGCGGCGCAGAGATGAGAAGAGGAGAGATGATGAGCCCAGAAGATCCAGCTCCAAACCTGAACGATCATCAGGGAGCAGGAGGGATTCATCAGATAAAAGGTACACTGACAAGAAGTTTACTTCTGATGTAGATCAGTGCTACCACTGCAAGAAGACCGGACATTATCAGTATGATTGTCTGGAGCTCAGTGCTCGTGAGCGAGAAGATCGGAGAGCCAAGAGAGAGTTCAGGGCATCAGACCGGAGAGCTACGCTTGCTGAGGATTCCTCAGATTCAGATGGCCCAGGACGCCGGTCCCCTGAACTCTTCTCCGATGAGAAGTATGATGACCTCTGCCTGATGGCAGATGATGAGGTATGTTCTTCTGCCTCTTCTCCTGATCACGCACCTGAGCTTAGCTCAGACTCAGCAGGAGAACTCGACCTTCACCTCGCTCTAAAGCAATTGATGGTTGACTTCTCAAGGCTGCAGGAGACTCATACTCACACAGTGGATGTGAATGCACAGCTGAGTGGGGAAAATGATCGGTTAACTGAGTCTCTCAGAGTGAGAGATACTGAGGAAGCCCTTAGATTAGTACATCTTCAGGAAGAGTTACTTCATGCTCGGAATAAGCATGATGGAGCTCCACTTGAGGTGGAAAGACTGAAAGGTGTAATCAGCTGGCTGATTGAGACTCGTGACACTGATCTGTTCCTTGCTCAGGAACAACTGATGATTGAGCGACTTGCTCTGAGAGAGATGTTCGAAACTGAGTGGCTAGCTCGCCTTTGTGCTGAGCAAACTGCTTGGGATCTTGAGCTGATCTCAAAAGAGAGAGCTCACGAAGAGTTGGTGCTTCAATACACCACTGAAATTGAGGCCCTGAAAGAAACAAATGGGCATCTTGAGGATAAGCTGAAGAAGTTACACACAACTACCCAAGTGGTTGATGAGTTAACAAGTTTTTCTTAGCTGATCGATGGTGCTAAAGCTGGTTTAGGCTATGATGCCTCAAAGGACCCAAAGGGCAAGAAGAAGAGAGGTGCTTCAGGGAGCAACTCTCAGAAGAAGTTTGTCCCTGCCCAAACTGACGACAAGAGCCCAAGTGTTGCTCGTCAGGATAAAGGCAAAGGAAGGAGAAAATGCCTGCTGAACCTGTCAGGCAAAGGACTGAGGAACCACGGCCAAAACCTAAGGGAAAGGCCAAGGCTCCACATCCTGAGTCGAGAAAGACAGACCAAGGGAACTCCAAGGCTCAGCCTAGGAATCCTCAGGCTGGAAAGAATTCCACCCCTAGCACTTCTCAGGCTCAGCCTAGAAATGCTCAGGGCGGAAGGAACTCTGGTCAGAGGAGGCCTTAGGCAATGCCAAGGACTACTGAGGTCCAGACTCCTCAGGTAGAGCACAAAGCCCATCAGGAGCGTCCCAATCCTCAAAGGAGAAGGACAAACCAGGTGGCCTCTGAAAGGCAACGGAGACCTGACTCCGATAACACTCAGGCCAGACCTCAAGTGCCAAGAGGTCAGGCCCGAGCTGCTCCTTCTCAGGACAGACCCCAGCCCAATGCACTCAGGCCAAGGAGGAACAGGAGACCCGCCCCCAGGAATCAATCCAGGGCTCCTGAACGTCAGGCTGACACCCATACACCCTCAACTTCCCAGGCACAAAGGAAGAAGAGGACTGTGTATGTTGATGTTTCTGGGAGACAAGTTTACACTTCTGATGCTATCAGAATTGTTAAACAAATCTGGATCCCGAAGGGTATGGCTGACACTGTAGGACCCAATACGAGATGGGTACCTGAGGCCTAATTCTTTTCAGGACGCTGCGGGCTACAAGAAGAGAAGGGAGGATCAGAAGCTGGATTGGTACTTGGACTCAGGGTGTTCCAGGCACATGACCGGTTCTCGTGATCTCCTTCAGGATTATGTAGCTCAGGATGGCCCGCAGGTAACCTTTGGTGATAACTCTAAGGGTTTCACCAGAGGATTCGGAACCCTTGTTATTGGCTCTGTCCGTGTACTGAATGTATCATATGTTGAGGGGTTGAGACATAACTTGCTCTCGGTCTGTCAGTTTTGGGACCGAGGATATAGTGTAGAATTTACATCTAACATTTATCTTGTGTAGGACAAATCTACACTGCAGGTTCTGATTACAGGTGTTAGGAGGGGCAATGTTTATTTTGCTGACTTCAAGAGCAGCCCTCCTGAAACTTCTTTGGTCGCTAAGAGCTCTTCTGAGCTCAGTTGGCTCTGGCATAAATGCCTGAGTCACTTAAACTTCAAGATTATTAACAAAATCTCTCGACTTTCTCTTGTAGAGGGTCTACCTAATGAAGTTTTTAGCAAAGACCACGTGTGCGGAGCATGTCAGGAAGGCAAGCAAACCAAAGCCTCATTCAAAGAGAAAGAAGCCTTCTCAACTGACAGAGTGCTTCAGCTCCTGCACATGGATCTTTTTGGTCCAATTACTCCTGTCAGCATGAATGGTAGGAAATATACCCTTGTTGTTGTTGATGATTATTCCAGCTACACATGGGTTATTTTCTTGCTGAACAAGAAGGAGACTCAGGTCAAGCTTCCAGAGTTACTCAAGCAATTGAGTACTGAACAGGGTCAGAGCATAGTTAGGATCCGATCAGATCGAGGAACAGAGTTTATTAACTCTATTATAACTGACTTTTGTACTAACCATGGTATAGCTCATGACACTTCTGCAGCCAGGACCCCTCAGCAGAATGGGGTAGCTGAGAGAAGGAATCGGACCCTGAAGGAAGCTGCCCGGACCATGTTGGCTGAGTCAGGACTGCCCAAGAAGTACTGGGCTGAAGCAATCAATACTGCTTGCTACACTCAGAACCGATCTATGCTGAACAAACAACATGCTCAGACACCTTATGAAACTTGGAACAAGAGGAAGCCTCGCATCTCTTATTTCCATATTTTTTGGTGTAAGTGTTTCATCCTGAACAATGGGAAAGACCAGTTTAAAGCCTTTGATAGCAAGTCTGATGAGGGAGTTTTCTTAGGATACTCCTCAGTCAGCAAAGCTTTCAGGGTGTATAACTGTCGGACCCTTTGTGTGGAAGAAACACCTTCTGTTGTGTTTGATGAGATTGCATCAATGCGTAGAAAACAGGTTCAGAGTCCTGACACTGAGGGGGTTACCAAGAGAGTAACAAGACTGAGCCTGAAAAATCCTGAATTGAAGATCAAGCTTGTCAGTGCTCCCAAAGGATGGGATGATGATGATGAAGATCAGGATGGACCTCAGGCCAACCCTCAGCAAGCCCCAGCCTCGGAGAATGTTGAGTCTCAGACGGAGGGACAGACTCAACCTGAGGTACGTACTGTCGGTGATGATGCGTCTGCACCTGGGACAGTTACTGAGTCCAACACTGTAGGGGGAAATAATGTCTCTGATATTGGCCAACCCTCAGGAAATGACTCAGTATCCCCTGTTCTTGCTCGTTCCACTTCTTTGCCCGTTATTATCGAGACTAATGTTTCAGGATCAGGCGAGGGGACGTCAGCAGCTCCCAGTGCTCCAATCATTAGGAGGACATGGCTAGCTGATCACTCATTGGCTGACATCATTGGTGATGTCAATGAGGGGTCAGGACAAGGTTTTCGTTTGGCGAGAGCGCTGTGTTTTGTTGTTTCCTGAGTGATCAGGAACCTAAGAGCATAGAAGAAGCTCTTGCTGACCCCAACTGGATCTTGGCCATGCAGGATGAGCTCAATCAGTTTGAGCGGAATCAGGTTTGGGAGTTAGTTGAGAGACCTAGGCGTCAACATGTTATTGGTACCAAGTGGGTTTTTAAGAACAAGAGGGATGAGAAGAAGGTTGTTGTTAGGAATAAGGCCAGACTAGTGGCAAAGGGTTACTCTCAGGCCGAAAGAATCGACTATGATGAGACCTTTGCTCCGGTCGCAAGGTTGGAAGCAATCAGGTTATTTCTGGCATATGCAACATTCAAGAAGTTCAAGGTGTATCAGATGGATGTGAAGAGTGCCTTCTGAATGGTGTACTGAATGAGGAGGTTTATGTTGAGCAACCTCCAGGGTTTGAAGTTGGGAATAAGGTATATCACCTAAAGAAAGCTCTTTATGGCCTGAAGCAAGCTCTGAGAGCTTGGTATGATACACGTTCCCAATTCCTGATAGACCACGGGTTCGTGAAAGGAACAGTGGATAGGACCCTCTTCCGGATATCAGAAGGGGAGGACATTCTCTTGGTTCAGATTTATGTGGATGACATAATATTTGGATCTCCTAGTCTGAAGCTTTGTGAGAAATTCTCCAAGCTGATGACTAGGAAATTTGAGATGTCAATGATGGGAGAAATGAACTTCTTTCTGGGTCTCCAAGTCAGGCAATCTGACTCCGGAATTTTCATAAATCAATCCAAGTATGCGAGGGACTTGATTCAGAAATTCAGAGTTCAGTCCAGCAAAGTCTCATGTATTCCCATGAACACAAATGAGAAGCTGGATCCTGACAAAGAAGGAGTCTCAGTAAATCAGACTGAATATAGGGCACTTATAGGATCCTTGTTGTATCTGACTGCTAGTCGCCCTGACATCACTTATGCAGTCTGAGTTTGTGCAAGATATCAGTCTAATACAAAGAATAGTCATCTAGAGAGTGCCAAAGAGATATTGAAATACCTGAAGGGTACAGTCAATTTAGGACTTTGGTATCCCTCTGATGACAATCTAGAACTGACTGGCTATTCAGATGCAGATTATGGAGGCTGTAGGCTTGATAGGAAATCAACTACAGGCACATGTTAGTTTCTAGGGAGTAAACTGATCTCTTGGTTCTCTAAGAAGCAAACCAGTGTTGCAACATCTACTACTGAGGTTGAGTATATGGCGGCGGGTAGTTGTTGTTCTCAGATCCTTTGGTTGAAACAGCAACTGAGAGACTACCAAATTGAGGCCACTGAAGTCCCAATTTATTGTGAAAATAATAGTGCCATTGCCATATCCTAAAACCCAGTCTTACACACAAGGTGTAAGCATGTAGATATCAGGCATCACTTTATAAGAGATCATGTTGAGAAGAAGGACATCAGGATGGAGAGAGTCCCTACTGATAAACAGAGAGCTGACATTCTGACTAAGGTTTTGCCTGAAACCAGTGTTGGGACAATCTGAGTATTTTGATTAGATCCCAAAACCCCTGATGAATTTGCCTAAGTATAGTGTTCAGGATAAAATAGTTCAGGATAGTTATGTTAGAGATTTAGTACAGAAGGACCATACTGAAGACCGAAGAATATTGGAGTCGACCCAATTTACTAAAGTCTGAAGCGTAAACCATTCTGAAGGAGTCAGTCAGTCTCGCTAAAGATTGTCTGTTCTGAAGCTGAAGATCGAAGCCTGCTGATTCATCCTGAAGTCAATCCTGAAGTACCATTGTCTGATGTTTCTACTGAATACACTAAGCATGTTCAGGACAGAAGTCAGTCAGTGAAGAATAAGTGTTACCTATCAGGCTGTGCTGAATGCACATAGGACCTGACTTAGGCCTTGGTTCAGTTCACCTGAATCCTGTAAGTCCGAAGCAAAAAGGTAACACATACTGAGCTGAATAACCTATCAGGCTGTGCTGAATGCACATAGGACCTGACTCAGGCTGTGGTTCAGATCACCTGAATCATGTCAGTTCAAAGCAAAAGGTTATTTATGCTATGGGA
>JAPKLY010000807.1:93324-111352 GCA_026898435.1 Prunella vulgaris | reverse complement strand
CTCAGTTGGCTTTGGCATAAACGTCTGAGTCACTTAAACTTCAAGATTATTAACAAAATCTCTAGACTTTCTCTTGTAGATGGTCTGCCTAATGAAGTTTTTAGCAAAGACCACGTGTGCGGAGCATGTCAGGAAGGCATGCAAACCAAAGCCTCATTCAAAGTGAAGGAAGCCTTCTCTACTGACAGAGTGCTTCAGCTCCTGCACATGGATCTCTTTGGTCCAGTAACTCCTGTCAGCATAAATGGTAGGAAATATACCCTTGTTGTTGTTGATGACTATTCCAGGTACACATGGGTTATTTTCTTACTGAACAAAAAGGAGACACAGGTCAAGCTTCCTGAGTTACTCAAGCAATTGAGTACTGAACAGGGTCAGTGCATTGTCAAGATTCGATCAGATCGAGGAACCGAGTTTATAAACTCTATTATAACTGACTTTTGTACTAACCATGGTATAACTCATGAGACTTCTGCAGCTAGGACCCCTCAGCAGAATGGGGTAGCTGACAGAAGGAATCGAACCCTGAAGGAAGCTGCCAGGACCATGTTGGCTGAATCAGGACTGCCCAAGAAGTACTGGGCTGAAGCAATCAACACTGCTTGCTACACTCAGAACCGATCTATGCTGAACAAACAACATGCTCAGACACCCTATGAGACTTGGAACAAGAGGAAACCTCGCATCTCTTATTTCCATATATTTTGGTGTAAGTGTTTCATCCTGAACAATGGGAAAGACCAGCTGAAAGCCTTTGATAGCAAATCTGATGAGGGAGTTTTCTTAGGATACTCCTCAGTCAGTAAAGCTTTCAGGGTGTATAACTGTCGGACCCTTTGTGTGGAGGAAACACCTCATGTTGTGTTTGATGAGACTGCATCAGTGCATAGGAAACAGATTCCAAGTCCTGATACTGAGGGAATTACCAAAAGGGTAACAAGGCTAAGTCTGAAGAATCCTGAATTCAAGATCAAACTTGTCAGTGCTCCCAAGGGATGGGATGATGATGATGAAGATCAGGATGGACTTCAGACCAACCCTCAGCAAGCCCCTGCCTCGGAAAATGTTGAGTCTCAGACGGAAGGACAGACTCAACCTGAGGTACGTACTGTCGGTGATGATGCTTCTGCACCTGAGACAGTTACTGAGTCCAACACTGTAGGGGGAAACAATTTCTCTGATATTGGTCAACCCTCAGAAAATGACTCAGTATCCCCTGTTCTTGCTCGTTCCGCTTCTTTGGCTATTATTATTGAGACTAATGTTTCAGGATCAGGCAATGGAACATCAGTAGCTCCCAGTGCTCCAGTCAGCATGAGGCGATGGCTAGATGATCACTCATTGGCTGATATCATTGGAGATATCAATGAGGGGGTCAGGACGAGGTTGTCCTTTGGTGAAAGCGCTATGTTTTGTTGCTTCCTAAGTGATCAGGAACCTACAAGCATAGAAGATGCTCTAGCTGATCCCAACTGGATCTTAGCCATGCAGGATGAGCTCAATCAGTTTGAGCGGAATCAGGTTTGGGAGTTAGTGGATAGACCTAGGCGTCAACATGTTATTGGCACCAAATGGGTTTTCAAGAACAAAAGGGATGAGAAGAATGTTGTTGTCAGAAATAAGGCCAGGCTTGTAGCAAAAGGTTACTCTCAAGCCGAAGGTATCGATTATGATGAGACCTTTGCTCCAGTCGCAAGATTAGAAGCAATCAGGTTGTTTCTGGCTTATGCAACATTCAAGAAATTCAAAGTGTATCAGATGGACGTAAAGAGTGCTTTTCTGAATGGTGTACTGAATGAAGAGGTGTATGTTGAGCAACCTCCTGGATTCGAAGTTGGTAATAAAGTATACCACCTGAAGAAAGCCCTTTATGGCCTGAAGCAAGCTCCGAGAGCTTGGTATGATACATTATCCCAATTCCTGATACACCACGGGTTCGTGAAAGGAACAGTGGACAGGACCCTCTTCCGGATCACCGAAGGGGAAGACATTCTCTTGGTTCAGATTTATGTGGATGACATAATATTTGGATCTCCTAATCTGAAGCTTTGTGAGAAATTTTCCAAGCTGATGACTGGGAAATTTGAGATGTCAATGATGGGAGAAATGAATTTCTTTCTGGGTCTCCAAGTCAGGCAAACTGACTCCGGAATTTTCATTAATCAGTCCAAGTATGCGAGGGACTTGATTCAGAAATTTGGAGTTCAGTCCAGCAGAGTCTCACGCATTCCCATGAACACAAATGAGAAGCTGGATCCTGACAAAGAAGGAGCCTCAGTAAATCAGACTGAATATAGGGCACTGATAGGATCTTTATTATATCTGACTGCTAGTCGTCCTGACATCACTTATGCAGTTGGAGTTTGTGCAAGGTATCAGTCTGATCCAAAGAAGAGTCATTTAGAGAGTGCCAAAAAGATTCTGAAATACCTAAGAGATACAGTCAACTTAGGACTTTGGTATCCCTCTGATGACAACCTAGAACTGACTGGCTATTCAGATGCAGATTATGGAGGCTGTAGACTTGATAGGAAATCAACTACAGGCACATGTCAGTTTCTAGGGAGTAAACTGATCTCTTGGTTTTCTAAAAAGCAAACCAGTGTTGCAACGTCTACTACTGAGGCTGAGTATATGGCGGCAGGCAGTTGTTGCTCTCAGATTCTTTGGCTGAAACAACAACTAAGAGACTACCAAGTTGAGGCCACTGAAGTCCCAATTTATTGTGACAATAATAGTGCCATTGCCATATCCCAAAACCCAGTCTTACATACAAGGTGTAAGCATGTAGACATCAGGCATCACTTTATCAGAGATCATGTTGAGAAGAAGGACATCAGGATGGAGAGAGTCCCTACTGAAAAACAGAGAGCTGACATCCTGACTAAGGCTTTGCCTGAAACCAGGTTTGTTGAGTTATCAGTAGAGTTAGGACTTCTTGACCCAGGCTTAGGAGATTCTATCTGAATCTCTGATCAGAATGCACAAGGTCAGTGGGAATAGCTCATATGGACTCAGGATGAAGGGAACTCAGAGAGAATGTGAATGGTTGTAGGAGGAACATTCAGTATAAAATGGATAATCAGTATAGACTGACTAAGATTCAGGACACAGAGTTCAGGGTTTGTCACCCTGATAGGGCAATAAGTGGTATCAGTCATAATACATATCTGACTGACTGGTATGTTTCCTGATTTTTGTCTAGTCATCTGATATTGCGTACATTATCCTTTTTACTGTTTGCTGTATTGTCAAATCAATTTAATTTGCCAAATGATCCCAGCCGTTCATTTTAATATTCGGTTATTATTTAATTCAATTTGTTTGAATTAAATACGGACATGCTCTAATGTGCATTTAATGCACTGTGGGCGGGAACAGTTATAGATAAAATTTTGACCAATTACCTTTGAAGAACCGAAAAGGCAAATGCTTTTTACTGCTCAATCTTGTCCATTGAATCCCATAGGTCACTATTTTCTAAACCGTCCGATTAAAACCGAATTTTTCTTTCTATAAACAAGAGAAGATCGTGTTGTTAAAACTTTTATGCACCCAATATTTTCTTAACTTATCTTCTCTAAAAACCGATTCTCTTCAAATCTCTCAAAATCTTCCATGGCTTCACCTTCTGCAGATACCTTTTTTGGAAACCTTTTCCACTTAAGGAACGAAATACACTACGAACCTTATGGGGATTTTTCTTCTAACAACCCTGATATTATGCCTGTGCGAGACCTTTTTAACAATGCAGGTCTTCTGCAGTTCGTCACTGCAAAGCCACAGAGGCTCCACCCCAGACTCATTGCTGCCTTCTACCTGAAGATGGCGCAGAACAAGGACTCCCAGGAGTGGGAAACTTGTATTCCCTTGACCACCTGTGAGAAGGGAAAGGGTGGTGAGGAGGAGATGGTCAGGAGGTGGGTCACCTTCAACATTCAGGAGAAGATTAAAGAGGTTTTTAATCTTCCCAACAAAGGACGAAGCCCAGTGGAGTATGGGTTTGGGAATGAGAAGGATTTTCTCCAGTCCCTGTGTGATGGAGATGTCGTGCTGAAGTCCGTCCTAAATAAATCAGTCTTGAGGACTGAAAACCGTCACTTCTTCGACCTGACGAGTCAGGGAGTGATGGGAATTGCTGGAGGATTGGAGCAGATCTCCAGGCCGAAGCTGTTCACAATGATGGCTATTTCCGACGCCTCTCTGCACAATTTTGACTGGGAGGGTTACTTCCTCCAAATGCTGGTGGCTGAGACCAGCAAAATCAAGTACTCGCCAGAGGGGCCGGCGACTTTTGAGGCCAAGATGCATTTTGGCACCAAGATCTCCATGTTCTTGGAGACTCTGGATCTCGGTGATGTGGATCAGGCCCAATCACTCGAGATCCCAGCGAAAATCCATCTCTTCAGAGCTTATTCCGATGATGCTGGCACAAGGAGAAGGCCTCCGACTCAGAAGAAGAAGGCCCAGGCGAGCATGACTGGGAAAGTCCAGGCTCAGGCAGGCAAGTCTTCAGAGTCTGATACAGCACAGCCAGCGGAGGATAAATCCAAGACTTCCAGACCCAAGCAACAAAAGCTGAAATTTCTCTACTCTGGGTCAGCTGGGCGACAGAAGAAGCTTATGGAGATGCAATCTGCTGAATCTGTTGAGAAGGAATCAGCTCAGGCGCAGGATTCTGCTGAAGCTGTTGAGAAGGAACCAGCTCAGGCGCAGGATTCTGCTGAAGCTGTTGAGAAGGAACCAGCTCAGGCGCAGGTTGTTCCTGAATTTGCCCCGATTGCATCCCCTGAACCCAACCAGCTGATCCCTACTATTGCTGAAACCTATCAGAGTTTGGGTCAGGAAGAGCCTGCTCAGGAAGGAGGAGTTGAGCAAGAGGCTGCTGAATCAGTTCAGCATGAAGCACCATGGCCTTTCCCTGCGCCTGATGTGAACAGCTTATCAGATTTTGAAATAGTTGCAAGGGGAGAGGCTGCTGAGATGGTGGAAAGGAGATTCCCTGATCTTACTGAGGCTCAGAAGGAGGCAGTTGTGCAACTCCGCACTTTTGTCATGATCAGAAATGCTACTTGGTCTGAGCTCAGCCAGCTAGGAGAGTCCAGAGGATGGGACTGCATTGCAGATTTAGAAGCCGCCCTCTTTGATCATTTTGGTGTTAACTCTCTACATCATCTGATCAAAATGGTGGATTTTATGAGAACAGTCCGCAGAACATATCCTGAGCCCGAGACTCAGTTAGTTGAAGAGAAGGGAAAGGAGAAGGAAGCTGAAATGGAGGTGGTTGTGATTGCTGATGACGATCAGCAAGGTGGCACTGAGGGAGTCAGTGCACCGGCCGATGATGCACCCCTTGGACCCGGGGCAGCGGAGGCTTCAGGAGAGGGTCGATCAGGTCTTATCCGAGTTAGAGGAAACTGGATCACCCCAGCGGCTATGTTCACTGAAAAATTCCTCACGAGCTCTTTCGAATATGCACAGAAGGGTAATTCTCGTTGAGCGACAGGCAAGTAGGGTTGATTCAAACTCTAAAACTCTGAATAAGAAGATGAAAAGGCTGGATAAAGACCTGAATGATATGGCCTCTGATATGCATGCAGCAATTGATCTCTTTGGGGAAGCTCGGTCTGAAATCAATGTAGAGCTCACTGTCATTTCCGAGCAAACCAAGGATGCCATTCAGAACTGCAATCAGATGGTTTCGGATGTGCAGACTCAGCAGGAGACTAAACTTGCCAACTTTCTGGATCAACAACTATCTGAAAAGGTTGATCAACTGGTTGATGAGAAATTGGTCAAGTTAAGAACTGAATTGAAGGAGGACCTGCTGAGGGAGTTGTCTGCACAGGAGAAGGAGAAAATTGCATCTGCCCTAGACTCAAGGATGCAAAACTTCGAAGGTCGACTGAAGGCTGCACACAATTCAGCCATTGATCAGCTCAGTATCGGCCTGAGGGGAATGGTAGGGCAGATTGGGCAATTGCAGGTGAAGCAGACTGAGATGGATAGTCAGTTCAATCTTTTGGCGGAGTCAGTGGATAAGGTTGTCAAACGTATTAATGATGATGATGCCAAAAAGGGGGAAAAGGGGAAGAAGCAAATTGCCACTACTGGCAAAGCTAAGAAGAAGAACTTTCCCCTGGAACTGAAGGCTGCGGATAGAAAGAGAACTAGATCCGTAGTCGCCATTGAAACTGCTGAAGGCTCAGATCCGAAGAAGTTGAGATCCTCTGAAGATCCGGCTCTCGAGCCATTATATAAGGAGATGGAGGAACGAATAATGCCATCTGGGCTGACCACTCAGAAGAAATTGGTGATGACTGATGCTGAAAAGATAGCAAAAATGAAAGAAATTTCGATGCTCAGTCAGATCCAGCGCCTAAAAGAATCTAATGAGTATCTGACTTCTCAGGTCCAGAAGAAGAAATCTGTATCATCTGGATCTCGGATAAAGACTCAGAGGAAAATGGTGGTCAGACCAGATCAAAGTCATCCTCCATCGAAGTTTGTTGAAGACTTCATTCCGATTGAGATGCTGGAGGTTTGGATTCCGATCCGGAATAGGTGGGCATACCTATTCTATGTGGTGGGGTTATGGGACGATCAGACTGAAGAAAAAGACGTCATACTCCATCACTGGATGGCACAGGAGCATCCTGATCTATGGGCTGAAATCATCAGACATGCTGACACTGAAGGTGTTGAGATCGCTCCTCCGGAATTCATTAAGTATCCTCCTCCACTCTTTAGGAATTCTAAGCAGCTGGACCGGAAAGCAATTTCTGAAGAAGTCGTCAGAGTAGGACGAGCTGCCGGGGCCGTTGCTGATCGGAACAGGATGAAGCAGGTCCTGAATCGAGTACTGGAGATGTACGAGATTCCACTGACTGCTTGGAATAAGGATGAAGATTAGATCAGGAGTTAGTTGTTCAGGAATTTTGTAATAGCTTCAGGATACTTGTATTTTCTTATCAATCAATGAAGTTATTTATTTTTCCTGAGTACAACTTCTTGTTGACTCCTGAATTTACTTTTCTGAATTCTTATCAAGAACTGTACTAACCCATTCCTTGTTTTCATCTTATAGACTAAGTACCTAGTTCGTCAGGTGGTACTGAGTTATTTTCACTGACTAAGTCAGTTGATTGTATAGATGAATAGGAATTTGCCTAAGGGTTTTGGCATCATCAAAAAGGGGGAAATTGTTGGGACAATCTGAGTATTTTGATTAGATCCCAAAACCCCTGATGAATTTGCCTAAGTATAGTGTTCAGGATAAAATAGTTCAGGATAGTTAGGTTAGAGATTCAGTACAGAAGGACCATGCTGAAGACTGAAGAATATTGGAGTCGACCCAATTTACTGAAGTCTGAAGCGTAAACCATTCTGAAGGAGTCAGTCAGTCTCGCTGAAGATTGTCTGTTCTGAAGCTGAAGATCGAAGCCTGCTGATTCATCCTGAAGTCAATCCTGAAGTACCATTGTCTGATGTTTCTACTGAATACACTAAGCATGTTCAGGACAGAAGTCAGTCAGTGGAGAGTAAGTGTTACCTATCAGGCTGTGCTGAATGCACATAGGACCTGACTTAGGTCTTGGTTCAGTTCACCTGAATCCTGTAAGTCCGAAGCAAAAAGGTAACACATACTGAGCAGAATAACCTATCAGGCTGTGCTGAATGCACATAGGACCTGACTCAGGCTGTGGTTCAGATCACCTGAATCATGTCAGTTCAAAGCAAAAGGTTATTTATGCTATGGGACAAGAGACAAAAAGAATGTCAGTAAGACTCCATTAAGACACACGTTCAGACTGAGTTATTAACAAGAGACTCAGAGCATTGAATGTACGAGGAAGGATAAATGTCTGAAGGTCAACTAGCCGTTATAGCGGAGAGCCAATGATCTTTCGACACGCAAGCACGGAGTCTGCGCAGCATTTAATGCGGTATTTAATGCGTCTCAAAAAGGTTGCAGGTGATGTGACAACTTGCCAGAATAAGCATGGCGGGTAGGTCGAACAGTATTTCTAGCCTGCAATCTACCTAAAATAGGAAAGATTTGATTTGATCTCCTCCAACGGATCTATTTTGAATCTCGCCTATAAATATGGAGAACCTTGCACCCATTCAAGGTTAACGGGAAATTTCCAAGAGAAAACTCTCAAGAATCCAAGAACACAAAGCATATCATAAACAACACTCTGCAATCAAATTTCCCTAGTGTTGTAATAGGATTCACTCTGTATTTGCTTAGATCGATAGCTCTATTATTTAGCACTGATTTGTATTGCTAGAGCTATCTTAGTTGGAAACCAGAACACCAAACCTCTCAAAGTGTGAGATAGGTTGGTTAGAAGGACTGGGACTTGTAAAACGCCCAGGGGTCAGTTCCTAAGAGTGGAAGTTGGCTACTCGTGTCCCTTGGCACGTAAAACCCAAGTACCTATCCTCAGGGTTTTGAGGATAGCTTCCTGTTAAATCAGGTCGTGGACGTAGGAGTTGGTTATCTTCGAACCACGTTAAAAAGTCCCCTGTGTGCTGATTTACTGTTTTGTTCAGGATCATAAATGTCATCATATTAAACTGAACATACTGCATTGGTTTTAACTTCAGGACTGAATCAATCATCCTGAATCTGAATACTGTGCACTCAGCCTTAACCACCAATTTACTAAGCAACTCAGAGAAAACGTTTTCAGAAACTAAAACGAGTAGAATCTAAGGGCTCACTTTCCGCACGTACTCTGACTCACTGAGATAGTAGTCCAACTGACTCGCTTCCAAGCAGTCAGTAGGTTTGTTATCTCTACTGAGCCTCCGAGCACTTTACTCACACTCAGCTTATCTGAGTGCGTTAGAGCATTTTTCTGAGTCTTTCAGAAAAATCTGACATCAGTGTATTCCCCCCCCCCATACACTGATTTAACTCATTTTGGGACCAACAACCAGGTTTATTGAGTTATTAGTAGAGTTAGGACTCCTTGACCCAGGCTTAGGAGATTCAATCTGAATCTCTAATCAGAATGCACAAGGTCAGGGGGAATGACTAACTAGGACTCAGGATGAAGGAATCTCAGAGAGAATGTGAATGGTTGTAGGAGGAACATTCAGTATGAAAAGGATGATCAGTATAGACTAACTAAGTTTCAGGACACTGAATTCAGGGTTTGTCACCCTGATAGGTCACATGTGGTATCAGTCAGAATACAAATCTGCCTAACTGGTATATTTCCTGATTTATTTTTAGTCATCATATCTTGCTTGCATCATCCTTGATATTGTTTGCCGTATTGTCAAATCAAATTATGTTGTCATTTAATCCCAGCCATTCATTTAATATTCAGTTAATATTTAATGCAAATTATTTGAATTAAATACGGATATGCTCTGACGCGCATTTAATGCATAGAGGGCGGGAACAATTTCCGATAAGATTTTGAATCATTAACTTTGAAAACCAAAAAGGCCCTATCCGCATCCATGCATCAAATGTTTTAATCTCAATCGTTGAATCTCATAAGTCATAATTTTCTGAGCCATCCGATTAAACTAAATTCGTGTATAAATAAGGGAAGTTTTTTACATTGCAAACTTTACGCACTCAAATCTTTCTACTTCTCTCGGCAAATCTTTCCTTCTGTTCTTCAAATCTTCATACCTCAATAATGGCTTCACCCTCATTCGATTCGTTCTTTGGGAATCTTTTCCATCTTAGGAATGAGATTCACTGGGAACCTTATGGTGATTTCTCTTCTAATCATCCCGACATTTTGCCTGTGAAAGAACTGTTTGAAGGTGCAGGACTTCTACGATTCATCACAGCAAAACCCCAGAGACTTCATCCTCGTCTTGTTGCTACCTTCTACATCAAAATGGCGCAGAACAAGGACTCTCAGGAGTGGTAAACCTGCATTCCCCTGACTTTTTGTGTGAAGGGGAAAGATGGTGAAGATGAGATGACCAGGAAGTGGGTCACTCTCAACATTAGGCAGAAGATTAAGGAGGTGTTTAATCTTCCCCACTCTGGACGAAGCCCTATCAACTACGGGTTTGGCACTAAGAAGGACTATCTCCAGTCTCTTTGTGATGGAGATGTTATCCTGAAGTCGGGCCTGAACAAGTCCTTCCTAATGCCTGATTATCGTCACTTCTTCGACCTGACTAGTCAGGGGGTGATGGGGATTGCTGGAGGGTTGGAGCAGATCTCCCGGCCGAAATTGTATACCATGATGGCAATCAAAGATGCCTCGATGCATGCCTTCCACTGGGAGGACTACTTTCTCCAACTACTGGTAGCTGAAACCAGTAAGATCAAGTACTCGCCGGAGGTCAGGCAACGTTTGAGGCCAAGATGCACTTTGGCACCAAGATTTCTTTGATCTTGGAAACCTTGGATCTCAGTGATGTGGATCAGGCCCAATCACTCGAGATTCCAGTGAAAGTAGACCTCTTCAGGGCTTATTCCGGTGATGCTGGCACAAAGAAGAAGAAGGCTCAGGCGAGCACGACTGGAGGAGTCAAGGCTCAGGCGAGCAAATCTTCAGGGGCCCTTATTACGAAGCCAGCGGAGGACAAATCCAAGCTCTCCGGACTCAAGCAACAGACGCTGAAATTTAAGAATCCGGGGTCAGAAGAGCAAAAGAAGAAGCTCGTGGAAGAGAAGGCTGCTGAAGAAGTGATTCAGCATGTAACTACAGAGGGGGAACCTGCTCTTGAAGTTTCCCCCATCTCTGCCGTTCCGGAGGTTGCATCCTCAGATCCAAAACCACTTGTCCTTGAGCAAGAAGTGGCTGACGAACAGATCCTCAACATTGTATCAGCTTATCAGGGCTTGGAGGCCCACTCTGGTGAGGATCAGGGGGAACCCACTCAGGAGGAACCAGTTGCTGAGTCGGAGGTTGTTGAAGGAAGGGTGGAAGAAGGTATTGAGAAGGATGCTGGAGTTGTTCAGGCTGATGTCCCATGGCCATTCCCCGCGCCTGATGAAAACACATTGCCTGACTTTGAGATAGTGGCAAGGGGAACGGCTGCGAAGATGGTGGATAAGAGGTTTTTTGACCTCTCAGATGCTCAGAAGGAGGCGGTTGTGCAACTTTGCACTTACGCCATGATCAGGAATGCCACTTGGCCTGAATTGAGTCAGCTCGGAGAATCTAGAGGATGGGATAAAATGGTTGAATCTGAAGCTTCTCTATTCAATCACTTTGAGGTAAATTCTTTGCATCACTTGATCAAAATGGTGGATTTTATCAAAACTGTCCGCCGCATCTATCCTGAGCCCGAGCAAGAAGGAGTAGGGAAGGAACTGACTGTGGTTCCGACTGCTGAGGCTCAGGGAGAGGATCAGCCTGGGATGAATGCTGAGATGATGGAGAAGGAGAAGGAAGTTGAGAGGGAAGTGGTTATGATTGCTGATGATATTCAGCAAGGTGGCACTGAAGGGGTCAGTACACCGGCCGATGAAGTAGTCCTGGGACCCGGGACTGCTGAGGCTTCAGGAGAGGGTCCATCAGGTCTGGTCCGAGTGAAAGGAAGATGGATCACCCTAGAATCCTTATATGTTCAAAACTCCCCACGAGCTCTTGCCAATCTTTACAGAAGGGTAATCCTCGTTGAGCGAAAGACAAGTCGGGTCGGTTCCAATTTTAACATTCTGAACAAGAAGATGAACAGGCTGGATCGAGATCTGAACAAGATAGGGACGGATATGAATGCTGTGATCAATCTTCTCGGTGAGGTTCGGGTACAACACTCAGTAGATCTCACTGTTATTACTGAGCAAGCAAAAGGGGTCATTCAGAGTTGCAATTAAATGGTTTCCGATGCACTAACTCAGCAAGAGAATAAGCTTGCCACTTTTCTTGATCAACAACTAAATGAGAGGGTCGATCAGTTGGTTGATGGAAAGTTGGCTAAGCTGAAGGCGGGTCTGAAAGCGGAGCTACTGAGTGAGTTATCATCTCAAGGGAAGTTGGAGATCGAAGGTGCTCTGAATAACCGGTTGGTTAACTTTGAAGCCAAGATAAAGGGCAAGCACAATGCAGCTGTGGATAAGCTCAGCGGGAGCTTGAGAGGGATGGTTGGGCAGATTGGGCAACTACAGTGCAAGCACACTGAGATGGACAGTCAGTTAACCTTGTTGGCGGAGTCAGTAAATGAGGTCGTTGGCTGAATCTACGACGACGATGCCAAAAAGGGGGAAGAAGGAAAGAAGCAAATTGGTAAAGCCAAGAAGAAGATCTTCCCCCCAGAACTGAAAGCTGCGGACAGGAAAAGGACTAGGTCCGTCGCTGCCATCGAAGCTGCTGAAGGCTCAGATCCGAAGAGGTTGAGGTCCTCTGAAGATCCTGCCTTGGAATCCTTGTATACTGAGATGGAGGAACAAATGCACCCGGGGACCACCACTCAGAAGAAGATGGTGATGACTGAGGCGGAGAAGTTAGCGAAGATGAAGGAGATCCCGCTACTCAGTCAGATCCAACGTTTGAAAGAGTCCAACGAGTATCTGACTACGCAGGTTCAGAAGAAAAAGTCTGTGCCTTCTGGATCTCGGAAGAAGACTCAGAGGAAGATAGTGGTCAAACCTGGTCAAGGTCCTCCGCCTTTTCAGTTTGTCGAGGATTTCATTCCGCTTGAGATGTTGGAGGTATGGATTCCGATCCGGAATAGGTGGGCCTATCTATTTTATGTGGTGGGGTTATGGGATGATCTAACTGAAGATAAAGACGTCATACTCCATCACTGGATGGCACAGGAGCATCTGGATCTCAGGGCTGAAATTATCAGATATGCTGACACTGAAGGTGTAGAGATCGCTCCTCCGGAATTCATCAAGTATCCTCCACCACTCTTCAGAAACTCTAAGCAACTGGACCGGAAAGCAATTTCTGAAGAAGTCTTCAGAGTAGGATGTGTTGCCGGTGTAGTTGGTGATCGGAACAGGATGAAGCAGGTCCTGAACCGAGTCTTGGAGATGTATGAAATTCCTCAAGCTGCTTGGAATAAGGATAAAGACTAGATCAGGAGTTAGTTGTTCACAAAATTGTAATAGCTTCAGGATAACTGTAACTCTTATATCAATCAATGAAGTTATTTTATTTTCCTGAGTACAACTTCTTGTTGACTCATGAATTTACTTTTCTGTATCCTTATCAAGAACTGTACTAACCCATTCCTTGTTTTCATCTTATAGACTAAGTGCCTAGTTTTGTCAGGTGGTACTAAGTTACTTTTCACTGACTAAGTCAGTTGATCGTATAGATGAATAGAAATTTGCTTAAGGGTTTTGGCATCATCAAAAAGGAGGAAATTGTTGGGACAATCTGAGTGTTTTGATTAGATCCCAAAATCGCTAATGAATTTGCCTAAGTACAGTTGTTCAGGATAGTCTAGTTCAGGATAGTCAGGCTAGGGATTCAATTCAGGGGGAACGTGTTGAAGACTGAAGGAGATTGGAGTCGACCCAATTTACTGAAGTCTAAAGTGCAACTCGCCCGGAAGAAAGTCAGAGTAAGTCTTGTTAGGGTTATACTAGAAAGTATGCTTTTACTTTGTATAACTAAACTGAATCTTTGAGCTTTATCTGAAATAAATCTTTTATCACTGTGCTTTAGATAAATATGAATGTTATTTATTTATTGCAATCCGTTCATATAATAGTACAAGTTACACTATAGATAAATGTGGTGATCCCCGGATAACTCACAGCAAGATCACATTATCAGTTTCTTGTAACAAGTACTAAATTCACAACCTAGATGGGATTTGAACACCCCATTGGTAAACGGTTGATGTGTAGATCCCAGATTGACTTATCTTGACCAAGGGATTGCACTAGTGCATGATGATGCATTGAAGAGGACCTACAGAGAGGTAATTCTTCCGTACTGATTTATGGGATGAAGAATTAGACGTCAGTGGTCGTTTATTTCTAAACCTCTGTCCCTTAAATAAGACTCAATACTTTGCATCTTGAGTGACGCCATTGAGAACATGACAGTTGCTAAGATTTAATACAGAGGAACGTGTGCTTGGAGAGTCTTGCATGATTAGTCCCCTTGGTGGGCTCTAAACGCTCGTCATACTAAATCTTGCAAGTGGAATTTGTTTCCGGTATGATGATAAAGAAGAGTTGTCCTTACTCCAAGGATAAGATGTTAAATTAATTAAAGCGTTCAGTGGCTTGATTAATTAACGGACAAAAGAATATTAAATACGGGAAATAATGACCAGGAGCCATATGATTGTAATATGGGTTAAGATGGATAGTGCAACATTAATCCTATAGTGGAGTGAGATTAATGTTAATGGGTTGAATGACATTGGGCTCAATGTTAGAATTCAAGGCCCATTGGGAGCTCCAATCTTAATTCTCCTAAAGGCCCCTCAAGTAGCCCAATTAAATGTCCAACAATTGACAAGGTGATTAAAATAAAAGAAATATTTTGGGCCCATTAAGTGTTATATTTTTTGAAAAAAAAATATGGTATATTAAATTCATGAGAGATTTTATGGAAAATAGATATGTATCTTGAATACAAGAATATCTAATAAAATCAAGATCTCATTGAATTAAAATATATGACATAATTTTTTTAAAATTACATGTAAAAAGAAATATCAAGAATTGAATATTTTGTATTCAAGATTATCAAGATTAGAATATTTGATATTCATGATAATCAAGATTTGAAATATTAGATATTCAAGATATTCAAGATCTTGTATTCTCATTATAAATATGAGATGATACAAGACTTCAACACACTAATTTTCTTTATGAAAATTTTGAGAATTACAAGAATTACAAGCAACAAAATTATATTCTTCCTTGTGTTGTGATTATTCGTGTGGCCTCCCACCAGGTGCACGAATAAGGACAAGGGAATACTTGAGAAGGCTTGTTGGGTTAATCAAGTTGAGGGTTTCAAGAAGGACGCCTTTGATCTCAATCAATGCTACTCAGCTCTAAGGCATCTCAAGAGGACGCCTTTTGTCTCAGAAAGTGTCTTTCACCAAGGGAACAAAGGACGCCTTTTGTCTCAGAAACTGCCTTTTCTCCAAGAGGTATAATTCACTAATCCCTTAGTTCCGCATGTTTAGGGCTTTACGTGATATTATTTGTTCATATGTTTTGCATGCAAAACCTGTTGTTGGATATATAATTATTTGATTTAATTATGTTTAAATCATGATATTAATTGTAGGCTTAAATTTGTATTTAGCGTAAATCCCGAATAGATCCGCGTTTAATTCCCCAACAGTCTTGCTGAAGATTGCCTGAACTGAAGCGGAAGACTGAAGTCTGAAGATCTATCCTGAACACCATCCGGAACGCCATTGACTGATGTTTCTACTGAGTAAACTAAGCATACTCAGGACAGAACTTAGTCAATGAAGAGTAAGTATAACCTATCAGGCTGTGCTGAATGCACATAAGACCTGACTTAGGCCTTGGTTCAGTTTACCTGAATCATGTAAGTCCAAAGCAAAAAAGGTTACACATACTGGGCTGAATAACCTATCAGGCTGTGCTGAATGCACATAAGACCTGACTTGGGCATTGGTTCAGTTTACCTGAATCATGTAAGTCCAAAGCAAAAAGGTTATTTATGCTATGGGACAATGAGAAAAAGAGAATGTCAGTAAGACTCCGATAAAGACAAACATTCAGGCTGAGTTATTAATAAGAGACTCAGAGTATTGAATGTACAAGGAAGGACAAGTGTCAGATCGTCAACTAACCGTTTGTACAGAGAGCCAATGATCTTTCGACACGTATGTACGGAGTCTGCGAAGCAGTTAATGCTGCATTTAATGCGTCTCAGAGTTGCAGGCGACGGGACAAAATTGCCAGATTAAGCATGGTGATTAGGTCAACAGTACATCTAGCCTGCAACCACCCTAAAATAGGAAAGATTTGGTTAGATCTCCTCCAAAGGATCTATTTTGAATCTTGCCTATAAATATGGAGAGTCTTGCATCCATTCAAGGCTAACGGGAAATTTCCAAGAGAAAGCTCTCAAGAATCCAAACACTCAAAGCATACTTTGAACAACACCCTGCAATTAAATTTCCCTAGTGTTGTAGTGGGATTCACTCTGTATTTGCTTAGATCGATAGCTCTAATATTTAGCATTGTTTTGTATTGCCAGAGCTATCTTAGTTGGAAACCAAGAATATCAAACCACTCAGGGTGTGAGATTGGTTGGTTAGAAGGACTGGGACTTGTAAAACGCCCAGGGGTCAGTTCCTAAGAGAGGAAGTTGGCTATTCGTGTCCCTTGGCACGTAAAATCCAAGTACCTATCCTCAGGGTTTTTAGGATAACTTCCTGTTAAATCAGGTCGTGGACGTAGGAGTTTGTTATCTCCGAACCACGTTAAAAAGTCCCTTGCGTGCTGATTTACTATTCTGCTCAGGATCATAAACTGTCATCATATTAAACTGAAGCATACTTGCATTGTTTCTGAAAAACCATCAGGACTGACTTGTCATCCTGATCAGTAAACTGTGCACCAGCCTTAACCACGTTTCCACTAAGCAAACTGATAAAGTTTTCAGAACTAAAACGAGTAAACACTTAAGGGCTCACATTCCGCACTAATCTGAGCTTACTGAGATAGTAGCCCAACTGACTAGCTTCCGAGCGGTCAGTAGGATTGTTATCTCTACTGAGCTTCTGAGAGCACAACTCTGACCTAGCCTATCTGGTTCAACACTGACCCGTCCCTGCAGCCCCTGAGGACCGTCAGTTTATAGAACACATCAGGATCTTCCTGACTAGGTTTTGAAAGAGCATTTTCCTGAGATTTCGGGAAAATCTAACATCAGTGTATTCCCCCCCATACACTGATTTATACTCGTTTCGGGACCAACACCTCATTGCATGATCTAGTGATACATCACCATGTGAAACATAGGATAGTACATTAGCACATATCTCTCACAACTTGCTCACTTTGCAACCCAAGGTGATAGGTAGTTTACTCTTTTGACGCACTAGTAGACATTAGATACATTTCCCCATTATTGCTTTGTTTGCTTTCGAATTGAAACAACAATTTTCCTTACAAATCCCCATCTCCCTAAGTTCGATAAATATTAAACTTGGTCAATCTTACCACGACAATATAACGATCACGTACACTTGCGTGTGGACACCATTTGGGCAAACAATTATATATAGTAGTTAAATAAAAAAATATTATTCCTAATTATTAATGGTAAAAACTTATTAAATGCAATTTCTATATATATAAATTTGTACACATTTGCAAAAGGGACAAACTCTTTTTTAGCCTTTTTTTAAGGTACAAACTCTTTTTTGTCCACAAATTTATAAAAACTTTTTTTTGGCCTTTTTTTTTAAATAAGTGATCAATATACCCTTAATTCTCTTTTTTTTTTTATTTCTCTTTTTACCCCTAATATTTTTCCTATTTTGTTTCTTACACCAAATTAAAATAAGTGATTAATATATCTTTATTTATAGTATTTTTTTGACGGAATTGGGTCAGATTGATTTTTTACGATCATTTAATGTAGAAAAATTTAAAAATAACATGATTACGAATAATATAATCTTTATTAATTTTTAAGGATTAAATAAGTAATCTTGAAAGGTCGGAAACTGGTCGGAGTCCGATCAATTTTTTTAGAAATAGCATATTTAGTAGTTTTTTTTTGTGACGGAGTTTAATCGGAACTACTTCTTAGATTATTTTTACCTAAAAAATACTATGCATATGTAAAAATTTAAATTGATGTTATTTTTTTAATTTTTACTAGTAACTAGTATTTTGAAAAGTATGATATTTACCTAAATTTATTAAATATATCACTTGCAATAGTATTTTTTGACGGAGTTGGGTTGAAATAATTTTTTACGTTCCTTTAATCTAGAAAAAATTTAAAAGATACATGTTTACGACTAATATTATCTTTATTAATTTCAAAGGATTAAATAAGTAATCTTGAAAGGTCGGAAACTGGTCGGAGTCCGGTCAATTTTTTAGAAATAACATATT
>JAPKLY010000807.1:14299-92189 GCA_026898435.1 Prunella vulgaris | reverse complement strand
ATTATCTTTATTAATTTTTAAGGATTAAGTAAGTAATCTTGAAAGATCGAAAACTAGTCGGAGTCAGGTCAATTTTTTAAGAAATATCATATTTAGTAAAATTTTTTTAGTGACGGAGTTTGATCGCAACTACTTCTTAGGTTATTTTTACCAGAAAAACACTATGCATATTTAAAATTTTGATTGACGTGATCTTTTTAATTTTTACTAGTAAAATAACCAGTGTTTTGAAAAGTCGGATATTTACCTAAATTTATTAAAAATGTCACTTGCAATATTTTTTTTTTGACGGAGTTGTGTCGAAATGAATTTTTTTACGTTCCTTTAATCTAGGAAAAAATTAAAAGATATATGTTTACGACTAATATTATCTTTATTAATTTTTAAGGATTAAATAAGTAATTTTGAAAGGTCGGAAACTGGTCGGAGTCCGGTCAATTTTTTTAGAAATAACATACTCCCTCTGTCCCAGAGGAACTTGCAAGTTTTCCTTTTCGGGACGTCCCAGAGGAACTTGCAGACCCAAAAAAGGAAACCCTTTTATAAACTTCACCCTCACAATATCTACATATTTACACAAAATGTCATTACTTTTTCACTTTTTGGGCCCACATTACACTCAATCCAACTAACTTTTTCACTTTTTACATAAAATTTTACCAAATTAAACCTCAAAACACTACTTTTTTTACTTTATTCTACTTTTTTCTTGTTTTGTGTGCCCTCCACCCCTTGCAAGTTGCTCCGGGACGGAGGGAGTATTTAGTAATTTTTTTTTGTGACGGAGTTTGATTGAAACTAGTTTTTAGGTTATTTTTACCTAAAAAACACTATACATATGTAAAATTTTGATTAACGTTATCTTTTTAATTTTTACTAGTAAAATAACTAGTATTTTGAAAAGTCGGATGTTTATCTAAATTTATTAACAATATCATTTGCAATAGTATTTTTTTGACGGAGTTGGGTCGGAATGAATTTTTTACGTTCCTTTAATCTAGAAATTTTTTAAAAGATACATGTTTACGACTAATATTATCTTTATTAATTTTAAGGATTAAATAAATAATTTTGAAAGGTCGGAAACTGGTCGGAGTCCGGTCAATTTTTTTAGAAATAGCATATTTTGTAAAAAAAAAATTGATGGAGTTTGATCGGAACTACTTCTTAGATTATTTTTACCTAAAAAATACTATGCATATGTAAAAAAATTCGTTGACGTAATCTTTTTAATTTTTACTAGTAAAATAACTAGAATTTTGAAAAGTCGGATATTTATCTAAATTTATTAACAATATCACTTGCAATAGTGTTTTTTTGACGAAGTTGGGTCGGAATGAATTTTTTACGTTCATTTAATCTAGAAAAAATTTAAAAGATACATGTTTACGACTAATATTATCTTTATTAATTTTTAAGGAGTAAATAAGTAATTTTGAAAGGTAGGAAACTGGTCGGAGTTCGGTCAATTTTTTAGAAATAACATATTTAGTAAAAAAAATTGTGACGGAGTTTGATCGGAACTACTTCTTAAATTATTTTTACCTAAAAAATACTATGCATATGTAAAAATTTTGGTTGACGATATCTTTTTAGTTTTTACTAGTAAAATAACTAGAATTTTGAAAAGTCGGATATTTATCTAAATTTATTAAAAATATCACTTGCAATAGTATGTTTTGACAGAGTTGGGTCGAAATAATTTTTTACGTTCCTTTAATCTAGAAAAAATTTAAAAGATACATGTTTACGACTAATATTATCTTTATTAATTTTTAAGGATAAAGTAAATAATCTTGAAAGATCGGAAACTAGTCGGAGTCCGGTCAATTTTTTAAGAAATATCATATTTAGTAATTTTTTTTTAGTGACGGAGTTTGATCGTAACTACTTCTTAGGTTATTTTTACCAAAAAAACACTATGCATATTTAAAATTTTGATTGACGTGATCTATTTACTTTTTACTAGTAAAATAACCAGTATTTTGAAAAGTCGGATATTTACCTAAATTTATTAAAAATGTCACTTGCAATATTATTTTTTTGACGGAGTTGTGTCGAAATGAATTTTTTTACGTTCCTTTAATCTAGGAAAAAATTAAAAGATATATGTTTACGACTAATATTATCTTTATTAATTTTTAAGGATTAAATAAGTAATTTTGAAAGGTCTGAAACTGGTCGGAGTCCGGTCAATTTTTTTGGAAATAACATATTTAGTATTTTTTTTTGTGACGGAGTTTGATCGAAATTAGTTTTTAGGTTATTTTTACCTAAAAAACACTATACATATGTAAAATTTTGATTGACGTTATCTTTTTAATTTTCACTAGTAAAATAACTAGTATTTTGAAAAGTAGGATATTTATATAAATTTATTAAAAATATCACTTACAATAATATTTTTTTAACGGAGTTGGGTCGGAATAATTTTTTACGTTCCTTTAATCTAGAAAAAATTTAAAAGATACATGATTACGACAAATATTATCTTTATTAAGTTTTTAGGATTAAATAAGTAATTTTGAAAGGTCGGAACCTGGTCGGATTTTGTTCAATTTTTTTAGAAATAATATTTTTAGTAAAAACAATTTGTACATAATTAGTATTTTAAAAGGTCGGATGTCATTCGAATTTTTATAAAAAAATATCATTCTCATTAATATTTTCTTGACGGAATTCGGTCGGAATGACTTTCTGAATTTTTTAAATAATTATTAGATTATGAAAAAGTGGTTAACTTTTAATTTTAAATGGAGGCAAATTAAGGAGAAATAAAAAAATATTTATTAATATTAATACATTATTAATATGGCATACCATATTTTTAATAGATACGTATCTTGTTTTTAATCTATTCGTGGGGTGCAGAATCTTGCCAAGATTATAATTTGTAATCAAATTTATTTTCTTTATTTTAGAAATTAACAAATTCATATTTTTATGGATTTATTTTTAATTTCCGACCAGTTTTCGACCTTTCAAGATTACTTATTTAATCCTTAAAAATTAAAAAAGCTAATGTTAATCGTAATCATGTATCTTTTAAACTTTTTCTACACTAAAGGAACTTAAAAAATCGTTCCGACCCAACTCCGTCAAAAAAATACTAGTGCAAATGATATTTTTAATGAATTTGGAAAAATATCCGACTTTTCAAAATATTAGTTATTTTAGTAGTAAAAATTAAAAAGATAATGTCAATTAAAATTCTACATATACATAGTGTTTTTTAGGTAAAAATAATCTAAAAAGTAGTTCCGATCTAACGTCACAAAAAAATTACTAAATATGCTATTTCTAAAAATATTGACTGGACTCCGACCAGTTTTCGACCTTTTAAGAATACTTATTTAATCCTTAATAATTAATAAAGGTAATATTATTCGTAATCATGTTATTTTTAAATTTTTCTAGGTTAAATTAGGAACGTAAATAATCAATCCGACCCAACTCCGTCAAAAAAATACTATAATTAAAGGTATCTTAGTCACTTATTTTAATTTAGTGTAAGAAATGAAATAGGAAAAAGATTAGGGGTGAAAAGAGAAATTTAAAAAAAAATGAGAATTAAGGGTATATTTGTCACTTATTTTTAAAAAAAAAAGGCCAAAAACGAGTTTTTATAAATTTATGGACAAAAAAGAGTTTGTACCATAAAAAAAGGCTAAAATTTATAGTTTTCTCTTTGCAAAATATATTTAAGAATAATAGATCGTGCAAAATTAACTTATCAATTATACACTGATTATTATGCTCAATTAAGAATTTGGGACTTATTAAAAAAATTTACATACAAATACTAAAAAATTATCAGTCACTATTTATATATTAATTGATTTTAGAAGGAGACAAATAAGGATCTAAAATTATATATCTATAATTATAAATATTTTTACGATAATATTGACTATAGTATTATTAAAATAATGTAAAAATTATGTATAATGATTAAATAAAAAATTATTATTAATAATTATTAATAGTAAATTTATTAATACAATTTCTATATATATTTGTACACATTTGCACAATATATCTAAGAATAATAAATCATGCAAATTAACTTATCAATTATACAACAATTATGCCCATAAAAGATTTTGGACATATGGAAAATTTACATATACAATTACTACAAATGCTACAAAATTATTAATCAATATCTATGTATTGATTGATTTCAAAAGTTAGGGATGGCAACGGGGCGGGTCTGGGACTGGTTTGGCCTGTCCCAGGACCCGCCCCGCCAAGAATTTTTAGGACCTGAGACCCGCCCCGTCCCACGAACCCGGCGGGTTTTACCCGCCCCAACCCGCCTACCCGCCTATTTTTTTTTTTTATTTTTATCATACATATCAAATGCATTACACAAAATATAACATAAATATGCATATGAATGACAACAATAAATATGCAAAATCTAAATATTTAAAATCTAAATATATTGTTCATTGAAATTAAAATAATAAGAAAAATAATAAACTCTAATTTGTACAACTTTTGCTCATGACTTTATGAGCATATCTAATCTAATAATTTAATGAATATTAATTAATAGTCTAATTTTTATATATTCAATTATACATATATAATATAATATATTTATTTAACTATATATATTTAATTAATATATATATATATATATGGGGCGGGTCCACCTAATACCAAGACCGTCCCAAACCCGACGGGTTTTTGGTCAAACGGGTCCAAACCCGCCCCGCGACCCGTTTGACCGGGTTTTTACCCGGCCCGTACGGGGCGGGCTCATGGCGGGTCCGGGTTTGAACTCGCCCCATTGCCATCCATATTCAAAAGGAGATAATTAAGGATCTAAAATTATATATATAATTGAGCAGTATTTAATTATTGAATACTATTGTGTATTGAACAAAAACTAAAAGTTTTTTTATCGGTACAAAAATTTGAAAAATTGAATAAGAAAAAATTGTAGATGTCAATGGTCTTTAGGGTTGCCGTTAATCAACATTAATATTATTTTATGTCTTGATCAAGTCAAATTCATTAAAAGTGGTGAAGGATAGATAATCTAATTATTTAATTCTGTAGTTATATGTTTTTTATTTATATGTTCCTTGGTTAATAAATATAATTGTTTATTAATGTTAATGGCATTTAATAATAATTTTCTTGCGTTTTATAATTGGAGATATTTTTATACAAAGATTCAGAATAGTCTATAATACATTTGATGATTTTTAAGAAAAATAGTATATGTTTATAATAAAGATTGACACCAGAATAAAATCTATAAATATATTTTAAATACATATAAATTAAATAAATAATATCCCTTTAACTTATTTATTAAGTGTTTATTTGATAATAAAAATTAAATAATATAATATAATATTTTAAAGATAAAACCAAATTAATATTAAAAAAATATTTTATACACATAATTAAAATATGAATTATACTCTAAAACAAATTTACTAAAGGTACTAATCATATATAAAAAAAAAAAGTTCATGGATTCACTATAAAATTAATTATATTCACTTCTGCTAACAAGATGAACACATATTTTAAAAAATAAAGCTAATTTATATTTTACCTCAAATATAACAATTTGTGGATTAGCCGATATCACTTTTGCTAATAAGATAAAGATAATTTTGTATATTTATGTAATAGTTTGAAACTGCATATATTTTTTTCACTATGACGAATTTTTTTTTTGGGTGAGAAATAAATTGAATAGTTTGGACTATAATTATAATTCCTTAATTGTAAAATATATTCAACATCTAATGTGATGTTTTAATGTTGTAATACGTGTTTTTTATAATTTTATTGGTTTTGTACAATTAATTTTTCAGTATGTCTTGTGTGAAATTGTTTCATGATATAATATAATTGTATTAAGTTCTCCCTCATTCCCAAAGGAATTTGCACCATACGGAGCAACACATTTTTTAAGAAAAATGTGTTTTATAAATGTAGTAGTATTATATGAGTAAATGTGTGTATAATTTTGTTAGTGTGCACATAAATTGATGTTTCTTGTTTTATTAGTGTGTAAATTCCTGTGGGACATCCAAAAGAGAAAAATGTGCAAATTTCTGTGGGACAGAAGGAGTTAAAGAAAAAATTATTTTATTCGTCCTGTAACTATATCTCTTTTTATTCATCCTACTAACCTTTAGATTTTGATTTTAATCCTATAACTTACATCTTTTTTGTTCAACCGACTTTTAAATTTTAATTTTAGTCATGAATTTATTCTTATAACGTTACCGATTTTTTGGTTTTCGTCCTATAAGGGTTAGTAGATTGTAGGACTAAAATAAAAAATGTAAGTTATAGGATTAAAATCAAAATTTAAAAGTTAGCAGGGCAAAAATAAAGAATATGTAAAATTACAGGACTAACATCAATATTTGAAAGTTAGTAGTACAAAAATCAAAATATATTTTACGACTCCCTCCGTCCATGAAAAATATGCTCAAATATTTACACGTGGTTTAATGCAATATGTCGAAAGGTATTACAAGATATTATGAGGTCCGATATGAATAAAGAGAATATCTTTGGAAAGTACATATAACGGACTTTCCAAATATATTCTCTTTATTCATATCGAACATCGCAATATCCCAAACCATATGCAAACATCTGAGCGTATTTTTTGTGGACGGAGATAATACTAGTTTTTTAGAATAAAACGGTACATCTATACTATGAGCTTGTTTGCAAAGTCATTTGAAAAGTGTGAAATCACTTTTTTTTAAATTGGTGTGACCCAACTTTTTAAATAAAAAAGTGATTATAAATTTCTAATTATTTTTGCAAACAAGCCCTATATATAAAAGGGCGTTGCTGATGTTAATTTTTTTTAGATAATTATACCCTCGTCCTTTTTAATTTCTTACATTTTAATCCTGCATCTTAAAAACCGTTTTTCACACTACTACATTCCAATCCCTTCTCTCCCCGTCTCAGCCTTCTTCACTCTCCTCAAGCAGACGGAGGAGGCGTCAAAGGCCCGATAGAAAAGTCGACACTCCAATCACGTCTCTCTCTCTCTCTCTTTGCTTCCCTCCACGTCTCCCCATCTTTTCAGACAAGAATTTCCAATTTCTACTTCCAAAACCGAAACCCCCGCTACCTCTCTCTCCTCTTTCCCTCCACCATGACAAACCGGATCATAAATGGCGGTCATACACAGCAGCCTATCTGTCATTGCTAGGGTTTTCAACCAGGTGAGCTAAGGTGAGTTAGCTAACTCACCTGACCAAGGGCTCCTCACTTGAGTGAGTGGCTCGGGTTCGATTCCTTTTGGGAATGAATAGTAGGGAGATATAAGGTTGACTTGGAGATATATGAGTGTATGGAGACTTGGTGAACTAACTTCTAACTACTAACCACTAACATTTACCGATAAAAAAAATCATTGTTAGGGTTTTCTTAGCGTGGCCTCCCCAATTTCTTCATCTTCTCCAATTCGCTTCAGACCTTTTAATTTGCAGCAAAATGTACGGATTCAAAGCGATGACCTTCAACAACAATGGAGGTTATTAGAGGTTATTGTCCTCACTACCTCCGACTACAACACTCTCTGCCAGTGAAAAACTCTCGACGATATGAAAATGCACCTCTCCGCTACCGAATACGGGCGTTACCTCCAAAACGGTTGGTCGACTCTCTCTCAACTTTATTTTTCTATTTAAATGTTGTTTCTGACATTTATGTAGTGAGTTGGAGAGCTCGATTTTGGAATGACTTGATTTTGTTTCGTTGTACTGAATTAACTGCAAATTGGATCGATTAACCAATTCCAATTGGTGTTTGTGTTGATTAAAGGTTTATATACTGGTCACAAATAAAATCCATAGATATAAATCCATCCAGCATGGTGGATATTTTGCGCCTAAGTAAATCCATCCAGCATTGTGGATATTTTGAGCCTGAGTAACCTTTCTTTGTAATCTCCATTGTCATAGATTTTTTTTCATTTGTTACCATCAGCTCCTATTCCGTTTCCTGGATTCTGATTCTTCTATGCCTATGCCATATTGCTGAAAAGTATATCATGGAAAAATTGATTATGTTTTTAGTTATGAATCTACTTAGTTGTCTAAGCGGTTTTTTCCTTAACTTATCAGTTTTCGTAGGCATGCCTTTGTTTCATCTATCACTAAAACCTAAAGAGTTTTCCTGCTTGGTGGCATTTTCTGATTCAAACAGTGTAACATTTTTCTTGTTTTATTATTGAATGAAGAGCTGTCTCCATTGCATACCACAACAATTATTGAGAAATGCACCCTTAAACTGGTTGATGAGTATAAGCATATGTTAACCCAAGCCACATGGCCTACGACAACCTTTCTAGAGTATATTGCGTAAGAATATCTTTATCTCAGTTTGTATGTGTAGAGGTAGGTCGACATTCTCTCTCTCTCTCTCTGTCTCTCTCTCTCTCTCCTCCCCTCCCCTCCCCTCACCATCTCCCCATCTCAACCTTTTTGTCATCATGTAATTTGGTGTAATGTCTGTTTATTATTTAGAATTTTTATTTGATTGATTGGGGAAAGCACCTGATGTTATAACACACAGAAAAAATGTACTATTAAGTTTGATTTATTTGGTATCGGTAAGAAGTGGTTTGTATACGAATGAATTCGGCTCAAAATTGGTTGTGTTTGAATCAAAATTAGTTTACAGGTTGATAGAAGATTCTTCTCTTGCATTAATTTGTTCTAACTGCCTGGTATTTGGTTTCGTTAGAGCCGGTTTTATGCTTTGTTTATTATTGTACTTCTTGTTATTTCATAAGACTTCTTGTATATGTAGTTGCTTTTAGCTATTTATATGATAGTTCACACAAAAAGCCATATCGAATTGGTTAAAAATATCAGCTCCCAGAATCAGAGGCAAAGTCTATATATATTTCAACGGAGGCTCATCAGAAGCTGCTTGTCTTTCTGGTGGCTCTATCTTAGAGGTATAACTCTTAAGGATGGTGTCACGCCCAGCATAAATAGATTTAAGCTATGGATTATAAGTCGCATTTGAGGTTTTAAAGTTAAGTTGCGCGTAGGATTAAATATTATGCTTAGTACTTTATCATTTGTTTAGTATTATTTCTTAATCCTTTTAGTATTAGAAGAACATTTAGAAACTTAAGTAATGATACTTTTGGGATTTAGATGTAGTACCTAAGTTTTCGAATCTTAGGATTTATTTTTATTAAGAGTTTTAGTCCTTTAAGAATATTATTTTCATTAAGGGTAAATTAGTAATTGATGATTTAATCTTTTGGGATCAAATTTTATTATGAGGATTAAATTTAGAGAGGCGTATTTTTAGGAGAGAAGAAATTCAAAGTTTGTTACAAGAATAAGGGTAAATTTGGAAGATCAAGGTTTAGAGTTAATTAGAGTCCTTATTATTTTATTAAGAGAGATACATTTATTTTATTAAGGATTTTCGAAATATAGCCCTTAGGATTTTAATATTATGAAGTCTTGAGGTTGTTAGATTTATTATTATTATGATATTGGAGATATTAGAAGATTTCCCAAGAATGTTCCAAGATATGTTATGACATATTTTTCACATCTTCATTTTCGGCAAAGATACCATATCTAAGCCATATTTTCGGCCAAGATACCTTAACCAAGCCAAAATTTCGTTCATCTACATCATATATTCACCAAGATATTATTCAAGCCCTATATCTTTCCATCCTATAAATATAGGACCTTTATTGGCAGCCAACCCACACACACACCTTCATATTTTCGAGAATTCCCAAGAGAGTAAATAGGATCTATTATTTTTTAGAGTTCTTAGAGAGAGAGAGAGAGAGAGTTCGAAAGTTTGAGGAGAGTAGAGGATTCAACGCAAGGTTTTAGCAAGGCCGGACGTACACACATCATCTATTTTTTCAAAGAAATCAAAGGTGGGGATTTGATGGTGAAAAAGTGGTATTTATGGTTCGATTTTTAAATGTTTTGTTGATGTGTTTATATGTTTATGTGCTAAAGAGGGATACTCTAGTAGTATCAAAGAGGGATACTTAAATAGTATCAAAGAGGGATGCTTTTATTGCATCAAAGAGGGATACTCTTATGTAGTATCAAAGAGGTTAAAGGTATTCAGATAATACCCCAGTTTAGATACGTTAAAGCTCAATGTTTCAGTTTGGTATGTTTTCATGTATGCGTGTCCATTATATTTAGATTTCGAACTAACGTCCCCACTGAGTGATTATTTTATGATTACTCACCCCTTTCACCAAATTATATTTTTCAGATTATGTTGAGTAAAGGGAGTGAATGGCAAGCGATGTAGGCGGGTGGATGAGAGGCATAAGTTAATAAGATAATGGATGATTTTCCATATGCAAGTTATTTGTTTAATTAGTTTTACAAGATTTTATGTTAAGGATTATGATACTTCTTGATTTTCTTGAAGAGTTGATTTGCATGTTTATGATTTAATTTGATACATGGATTGATACTAATTGCAAGATATGTTTTCAATGAATATTATGCCTATTTGGTTTGATTGATGAGTCATGAAAGGTGAATTAGGATGCATGTTAGATATACATTTAATAGAAATTTTATGGAATTATTAATATGAGTTTTAGTAATGTTGCATGTGTAGGATTTGATGTGTTTCTGCTTTCCAGTGAGTTTTAAGGGATGTTACGTTTTCGTGATTCACAGTTTTCGTGAATTAAATTTTATATTCGGTTACAATTTTTAATTAGTTTTCCAGCACATCTTGAATCGTATGATTTGGAATTATAATGAATTAGTTATGATTTTTTGAAAAATATGTGGCAGTTTGTTGGGATTTCCGAATCTCGCGAATTTTTGTTAAAAGTCAGTTACTGATAAAATTTAGTAAAAATTATAGATGGATAATACAGGTAGTCAGTAACCTACATGATTTTTTATGGAATTTTCCCAGTAGTTTAAGTATTTTAGAACAATTTATTTCTTCGATGACGCACTGCTGAAATTATGTTGAAAGTATGAAATCTCTAGGAGTTTGTGAAATTGCGAGTTTTAATTTATGACCTATGAATTAGATTTATGTGAAATTTCATGATTAATTAAATTTTAATATTTGAAGGCATGAAATTTATGTTTAGGATTCGCTGTTTAAATCATGAGAGATTAATTGATTTTAGTCCCATAAGTTTTTAAAAGAGGGAAATTTTTTTTTATTCCAAGCATGTTAGTTCACGCTCTAAAGGATATTTTCTAAATTATTAAATAAAAATGAGACTTCCGCTGTTTATGAAAATTGGGGCGTGACAGATGGTAATAAGAATAACATTATAGATTATTTTGTTGGAAAATTTTGCTTATGCGTAGCCATAAATAAAGTACTATCAAAAGTGCTTTTTAAAAAATTTCGGATGTAGCAACTTAGATGTTTCTATCATTTCATTTTAAAATTTTACTTTTTGGACCTTCTATGCCACAACAAAAGTTTATGAGTATTCAATAAATTTCACTTTATTTCCAGTAAATCTTCGATAGTCTTTTCTTAAATTTCTCTCTTATTTCGAATTACAAAAATATAGTCGAGATCTCTATGATTTTTTTTAATTCATTATAAACCAGTGATTGTGGTCTATAAATTTTTTAGGGATTATATTTTTATATGCCCATTAAGTTGACACCAATTTGCTTATTTTGACTTTGGTCCCAATTTATTTAAAAATATTTTGAAATTGGTCATATTACCTGTAATAGCAGGTTGCACATCTTTGTTTGACTTTTTATTACAAGTGGCATTGATAATTGAATCTTAATATCTGGGGCAATATTTATTTAAATAATTTCTTATAATTATTTTTTAAAATTAAATTATCAAAAATTGTTAAAAAAAATTCAGAATATATAAATAAAATAATCTCAGTATTATACTATTATCTAAAAATTAAACTGACAACATGTGCTTTATTAATAATAATATATAAATAAAATAATCTCAATATTAATTAAGAATTATTATTAGAAATTTACTAATTATATTTTAAATTTTGAAATTTATAAAAAATACTAAACAAAGATAATATATTATTCCTTCCGGGCAATAATTTTATTCTTAACGAAATGGACGTGACTTTAAAAAAAATATATAATAAAAATGTAAAATTCATTTATAAATTAAATAATTATTTTTGGAGATAATAATAAAATAATATTTTTTTATATAAAGTAAATGAGAATAGGTTTTTCTTTAAATATAAATACGGATTGGGTATAATTGTAAAAATCAGATTTGTTTACATTTGAAAACTTATGATTTAATTCATAAATAGCTAAAAACTCATGTGGGTACGTCTTTCTTTTATGACATATTAGTTAGTGCATGGTTTAGAATTTTTTTAATCGGAAGAAGAATTTTTTTAATTGAAAATATATAGTAATTATAATATGGTTAAAGAGATTAAAAATATATATATAATATTATTTTTCTAAATATGATAATATATAATTATTATATTTTATTACTCTCTTTTCATCTTATAATCCTCCTCCTCAACTAAATAAATAATAAAATATATTAAGTTAATTATTTGCTTATTTATTTATTTATTTTTAGTATTATTTATTAATCAAGTATTATTTCTAAAAATTTATTTATTTTTAGTATTATTTATTAAGTTAATTCTTTTATTATTTATTTGTTAACTTAATTTATTTTATTTAATAAATAAATTCTTTTATTATTTATTAAGTTAATTTATAAAAAATACTAAATACATAAATTTAATAACTTAAGTAAAAATTGTTAAACAAATAAATAATAAAAGAATTAACTTAATAAAAAATCAAATAAATTAAAAAATGTTAAACAAACAAACCAATAAATAATAAAATATATTAAGTTAATTCTTTTATTATATATTTGTTTAACATTTTTTAATTTATTTGATTTTTTAAATCAACTAATTATTTTTCTATAGCTTATTTGTATTATATTTTTTTATTTGAAATTAGTATTTTTTATAAATTTTAAAATTTTAAATATAAATAGTAAATTTCTAAAAATGATTCTTGATTAATATTGAGATTATTTTATTTATATATTATTATTAACAAAGAACATGTTGCCGGGTTAACTTTTAAAACCTGATCTAATTTGAAAATATTCTGATTTTTTTTAACAATTTTTTATATTTTGAATTTTTTAAAAATAATTGTAAAAAATTATTTAAATAAGTATTGCCCCACAGATATTAAGACTCAATCATCAATGTCACTTGTAATAAAAAGTCAAACAAATAATTATATAATCATTGACCGGTTGTGCAACCTGCTATCACAGGTAATAGGACCAATTTCAAAATACTTTTAAATTTATAGGACCAAAATCAAAATGAGCAATTGATTCGGACCAAAATCAAATTGGTGTCAACTTATTGGGCTTATAAAACTATAATTCCAATTTTTTAAGTAGATTCATAATAAATTTAGTACCATGCATATTCCTTTTGTTTCTCAAGCTGTGGCCATTTCCTAGAGTAATCATGAATTTGTAATGATGCAATGCTTTTGAATACTTAAACTTATGCACTCTTTCTAGACAGAGTTGGGGATCAACAAATTCCCTCGAGTTGACTAAGATCTATATCATGGAAATAGTACTCAAAAGATGTTCCACAAAGACCCTCAAGTACTTCTCTTCTCTGTTCCCAAGAAAATGAAATTTAAAATTCACGTTTTCAATAGTTTTTAATGGATCACGGATGTGGAAAAGATAGGCGAAGGCATTTTCTTATAGTTTATTTGCCCACCTTCTTTTGTTTCTACTCCTATTTCCTTCAACATTGTTATGGCCAAGATCTGATTAATCTTTTGTTATTAATATTATATTTATTTCTAGACTCTCAAGTCCGAAATCAGTGGTCTCAATCAAAAGTGACTCCCTCCAGTTGATTAACAACGTTTGTCCATCGTCTGACCAGGTACTTTTAACATTGTGATGAATAAGAAACACATCATTCTTTCTTTTAGCTTCCTTGAACAAATTAAATTTCTGCTCATTTTTATTTTTACATGTATCTTCACTTCTGGGACTACTAAATAAATTTGTATGTGGGGATGAAAGAGTTAGATATAAAGTTTAGCCTAACTGTGAGATGGTCTCAAATGAGTTATTCCTTCAACTTCAAACATTTTTTTACTCCCTCCGTCCCAGAGGCATTTTCACCTTTGGAATGGTACAGTTTTTAAGAAAAGTGAAGTGAGGTGTACAGTTATATTATTAAAATAATAAAATTAGTTAGATTGAATGTAAAAGTAATGACATTTTGTGTAAATATGTGAATATTGTGAGGATAAAGCTAAAGTAATAGTTTCCATTTATAGGGTGTGAAAACAATTGTGGAACGGATGAAAAAAGAAAATGTGAAAATAATTATGGGACGGAGGGAGTATTAAATTTGTGGGAACCACAACTGATCAAATGCAACCGATGAATCGTCTCCTCTGTTTGCAGGCATTATGTAGAGGAAAGGAAGATTATTGCTTGCCACTATAAATATTTGAAAGTAGAATGGGCGTGTGATGGATAAGCTTAGTAGATCTTTTTTGTTGGCATGGGATCAGAGAATAATTTTTACTATATCCTGGAACTTTGTAATCTAAAAAAAGAAGCCAAAGAACCTGGCAACATTTACAGTTGGATTGAAGCAAAAGAACAATATTAATGCAGCTGTTGAAAAGGTAAATCACTATAGAATTTCATTCTTTCCCAAGTAGATTTCTTTTTGTTACAGTTACAGTGGTTTAAGGCTAATTTTGCAAATGTTGTAGTTTTTTATGATTTCCAAATTCAGCTATTCCAGTATGATAGTCGTACAAGTGAATTGGATCAATTTCAGTGATCACAGAATGTCATTCATATCACTGTTAGAAAATATATAAACTGGTAAGTATACATGTGTTTGCCAGCTTTTGATCATTTTTAATTGTTTCATTTATTAGTATTTTGAGAATGCTTTTAAAAATAATTTTCTCTCTTTTTTTTGCAATAAAAGTGCATTTAATAGATTGTCTTGAAACACACATTTTTACATTGAAATATATTGTTGTCATTCAGATCATTGAAGTAAATTATTGTTATGTAGGAACTTAATAAATTACTGTTATGTAGGAACTTAAAATTCCATCTGGGTAACGACTCTTGACAATGATAATTTTTAATAAGAAAATTATACTTTGTAAATGATGACTTCTCCGTTTGTTTGTTAGATGGTACACTAAGAGATTTTTGCATCCAGATGTTGTAGCTGCATATGATTAAATTTTTATATGGGATGAAGGTCTTGGATTTGAAAGAAACTATAATTTTTCTTTTTCGGGAGACTCTAATGTTATGTTTATGATGATTTTAACTGCTGAACTGATGTCGGACCTTCTCTACTTTTGAATCTTTTCAATTGCAGCTATACCAAAATGGATTTTGCTTGAAATGTAGAGCCATGTTTTACAGTCTCAACTGTGGTGGCAGTAAACGATTCATTTGTAAATCAACCTCGGTCATGGCTAATTCCGATCCCAACAATTTGATCGCTAAAGCAGATAAAATCTGAGATTCCCCTTCACTTTGTTGTTTTCATATCCTTATTCTTAACTTGTTAGTCCTCCTCAGATTAAATTGGAAATTCCAAAATCATCATTTGGGGTGTGAAATAATTTAGCAATTTTGGACAAAACAAAGTTTAATTTTATGGAATTTTGATTGGAGGATTGACTCAGTGCTGTATGAGCAGTCGGGTACGATTGCACCTATGATTCTTTTCAAATTAATGTAGTAGATGAAGAATTAATTAGTTAAAGCAACTGAAATGGATAGAAATTAGTTCATATGTGGCAGGAAATGCTTACCGGCTTTCTAAAAATTATGAGACAATGAAGGAAGCACTTGAAAAAGCTATCAAAGAACATGAGATACTCTCTTCATACACATTTTTATTTGAATTTAGTACTAATGCACAATAATGTAATTAAATAAGTGTGTTTCATTCATTTTTACCCAAACGAACACATTGCTTATGGGGCACTCAGATTGTTGCGTAGTTAACTGCTCGATCGACATAACAAATACATTGCTCATTTTAGATTTATGTTTGATTTAAAAATTTTCACTCTCCTATGAGAGGTGTTTTTTGTTAGATTTCTACTCCCTCCGTCCCATAATTGTTTTCTCACTTTCCTTTTTCGTCCGTTCCACAATTGTTTTCACATCCTATAAATAGAAACTATTACTTTAACTTTTTCCCCATAATCCAACTAATCTCATTATTTTAATAATATAACTTTACACAACACTCTACTTTTCTTAAAAGTTGTGCCATCCCAGAGGTGAAAACACATCTGGGACGGAGGGAGTAAAAAATTATTTTAGTTTTCTGCTTTGATTTAGTTTTTTCAATTTCCTTTGAAAAAGATTTCTTTGTTGGATTTATAGAAAAATTTTGGACTATTTTTCTGTTGTTTGATTTGTATTCAATAATTAAATCAATCAGAGAATGACTTTTCTATTGTCAGTAAGGAGTTTTGCCCTTCCTGACATCAATAAACTAATAAAATATTGACAAATCATATAACATCGTCCTGGTCAATATAGTTTCACAATGAATAAATAAATTAATTTAAAAAAATTATATATAAATAAATTACTTAATTATCCTTAAATTTATTTAAATAATTTTACTTTTTATTTTATTATTCTCTTATCAGTATCCTACAACTTCTTCCATGCGACTATGCGAGCAAAGAACGAAAGCCACCAAATTGGTAGATCTACTTGGATCTCTGCGACTCTGCCTCATCTTTCAGCGTTTCCTCTTCAACCATATGCTTCTTCTTCCACTTCGCTCTCATATCAAATGAGAAATTGTTGTCAACTGGCAACTGCGACCGCCTCCTTCCGAAGCAGAAGAAATGGAACAACTGAATGGAACTGAAACCTCTCGTTATCCTCTTCTCCTCACTCGCGTCTCAGATTCTTCAGTTCCTAGACGCCCATGTGCCAAAATCTCAATTTCCTAACGCCGCCGCCCTTCCGGGGAAATTGATGTCATTGTTCTCGTGCTTCATTGAACATCGCGCCGAAATCTAAGCAATGGTAAATCAACCTCCCACCCCTTGTAGCTAACGGCGAGAATTTTTTTTCACATTTTCCTGTTGTTATTCCAAGTCTATTTTGTTCTTTTATTTACTAGTAAAATTTATTTTTGCTTTATGTTATTGTAATGCAGATCGTATTCGTTTATGCAATCGAGTTTTAGATAATCTTTTCCCTATTGGGCTGTAATAGAATACGAGCAATTGAGGCTCAAACTTTGGTTAATGCATTTACTTTGTGAATTTTTCTCAGGAATATCAGAGGATAGTGTATTTCACATAGTTGTACTTAATATTTACAACGACTTTTTTTTTTTTGTTCCAATGCTTTACTCTGTGAACTTGGTTTGTTGCTACAGGCGAAATAAAAAAAATTGTAACTCGGGAGGAGTGGGAAAATAGGCTTAATAGCGTTAAAGTCAGAAAGGAGGATGTGAATAAACTGGTGATGAATTATCTGGTTACAGAGGGTTATGTGGAGGCTGCCGAAAAGTTCTAACTTTAGTCTTGTGACAACCTGTTTTTTCTCAGGAGTATTTAATTTTGACAAGGAAGATGAACAAAGTTTCAAACTCTCGCGATTGGGATTTTGACTGCTATCTTCGTCGTTCACGAGAGAGGTAATTTTTTCGCAGCTTATCTTCAGAGCATTCGTGTGAGTAAAATTGCAGTTGGATTTTGTAGCTAAGTTTAATTTGAATAATGTTGAGTATTCAATTAGCACTTTTTTCTCTTGATGGGTTTTTGGGATTTTTTGATAATGACTCAGAATTAGACATCTCTTTGTGGTACTTTGAATATTGTTATGGCTGTTTGAGTCCATATAATTTTATTCAATTCTTAGTGTTTATTTGAAGAGATTTCCATTTCATGCAGGTAAATTAGGTTGTCATGTCTGATTCTTTGATTTTCTTTCTTTAGTTTCAAACTACTGCACCTAAGAGTTGTTTTATGCGATCACCTGGAGGTATTCTTGCCCCAAAAGAAAGTCTCATAGCATCTAGTAATTGGACAAGGACAAACCCTTAGAAACAAAATCAATTCTTTTTAACAATTTTTTATTGTAGCGTCTTTATGTAACTTGATACTTCCATCTGAATTCAATTTCCCTATGTTATTGATTGACAGTATTCAAGTTTGTAGATATTAGGAAAATTAAAAGTCTATAAATCTGAAACGCTTGGTTAAGTTCAAGATCATGAGTCTCAAGGTTAAAGAAGGAACTGAGTATGTTCCTGAGTTGGTGAGTATTTTCATTGAAAGCCTAATGTCCAACATGATTATTGATTTATGGTGATTGTTGCAGTAAGATAATGTTTGATTCGTGAGATTTGAATTTTAGGAAAATGAGTTTGAATGACTTCATTATTCAGTCATTATAAGGGGGGACGATAACAGCTTATATGGGAGTTATGAGATATGTAGTCTATTTATAATGAAACTATTAAAACAAACTCTTTTCTTGGTCACTGTGGTTTGAAGTTATAGCTCCAACCTTTGAATTTAAACCATTCAATCTAAATTCATTTATAAGGTCACTGTGGGTCCACATTTTTTATATGCATTGCATATTTTGAAAATATTGTAGATATAATTGCACCTAATGGCAGCTGATATTAGTATCCCATGTGAAAGAGTCTATCAGTGTATTCTCTATTTCTATGATGCCAACCTTTTATTAGGAGATTTAGAATTTTGAGCTATATTTTTAGAATAGTATATTTAATCCATTTGATCAAATGATAATTTTAGATAAAATCTTTCTAAGTTTCTTAATATTAGACTTGTGATTCAGATGGGTGTTGTTGATGTGGTACATCTTTATTTTTTCCTAGTTGTACCTGACAAACATGGAGAGAGATGTGTAAGAAATGTTAATGTGATGACAGATTATGCATCTCTAGGAACACCGCCAGATCCTGAAGAGGTTCAAAACTGTCAACGAGCCACCATAATTTTATTATCTCAGGCGGAGAAATTTGTATTTTATCTTATTTTTTTGTAGTGTTCTATTATCACTTGAAAAAATTGAATTGTAATCATGCAAGCTAGAGATGTTAATCCGGGCTGGGCTAATAGGGCCGGCCCGTTTAACCCTGAAAAATGCAGGTTTAGGGCTATGCTTTCATTGGCCCGTTTAAATCCGGGCTTTTTTGGCCCGGCCCTATTAGCCCGCCAGTTAACCGAGCCCGCCCGCTAGCCCGCATAATTTTTTTTATTTTATATATACATATTAAATATATAATATAGTTATTAGTTATTATTATTAATTGAAGTTATCTTCAATTTTTATTTAGTGGTTATATTAATTTTGAGTATTTATATTTGAACTTTTAAATAACAATGAATTTTTAAGTGTTTAAGTGTTAATGTTTGAACTTTTGTAATTATGTTAAACTATTTTTATTAATTTTAATAAAATTATGGACAATGTTTATGTTCTTGTTTAAATATTAACATTTTATGATAATTATTTTAGATTATATGTTAAAATTTAGATTTTTTTACATAACCCGTTTATGGCCAGTTTAGCCCGAGGACCGCTAGGGTTAGGGTTAGGGTTAGGGTTAGGTCTCAAATATTTGAGGACCGTTAAGAATGAACCGGATAAGACCCTAACCCATTTAGCTCGAAGCCCGTTAGGGCTGACCCTATAGAATTAGAGCTAGCCCGTTTAACATCTCTAATGCAAGCATAAAGAGTAGGTCAAAACGTCTCAGTTTGTTTTGAGCTTTCGCAAATTTTGATGATGTTTGGTCTCTCAATTGCGACTAAAACTTTTATAAGAAAGCTTTCGCAAATTTTGATGATGTTTGGTCTCTCAATTGCGACTAAAACTTATATAAGAAAGAGAGTGCAATCAAGGCAAGGAAAACAAAAGGTGTTGCAAATGAATTTTTTAAATTAAATTCCTTGTAGAGTTTTTTTTTTATTCAACTTTTTCAAAGAAGTTGCATTAATAATTCTCAAAAGTTAAAATAACAAAACTTCATATGCTACAAAAAAACATAATTTGGCATTTGAAAATTGCAATCATTCACTACTAGTATTTAAATTAAATTGTTTAAACGTACATAAATATGTATATGACACACATGATTTAATTCTTCTATTGTGTCACATAGAATGACGCTACTATAAAAAATATTTTGCATAGCTTTACTTAGAGAGCTTATTTGTTAATGAGCTTTCTAAGTAAATATGAAAATAATAAAAAAAAAAAAAAAGGCTTACAAAGCAGTTTTTAACTGCTACATACAAAATATATTAAAAAAAAAAAAGTTTACAACGCGGTTTGGAAACCGCTATAAGCTTGACAACGGTCTTTGAACCGCTCTAATAAGGCCCACTAAAAATCATCAAGTTAGGCCCAGAAAGTTTGAAATCATATAGAAACTCTTTTTTTTCTCTCGCCAAAACTCCTCTCCATCTCTCTTCTCTATTCTCTCTTCTAATAGCTGTATCCTTAAAAGAAAAAAAAAATCATGGCCGGAGGCGAGTTGCATCCACTACGATCCCTCATGGTTGGGTGCGTCGAAGATCGGGGATGAACAGAGGCGCACGATTGCGACTGTTGCGAGACGACATCATTCAGGCGTTGGGGGCGACTGCGTTCACGCGGCATCGAGGCGACGGCGTTCATCGAGGCGACGACGTTCAGGCGTTGGGGGCGGCGACTGATGCGAGACTGCGGCTGTACTTTGACTTGTACGACGGCGAAAACAGAGCGGCAGATCTGGAACAGCGACAAATGCGAGATGGTTTTGAGTGAAAGCTTTGGGATGCATAGACGAATGGCGAAGCAGATCTGGAACTGTGACGACAGGAGAGAGAGACGCGTGATGTTGAAAAATGTTCCAGATTTCCATCTGCAGATATACGGTAATTTGAAAAATGTTATGATTTTTTATTTTATTCTTCTTAATTTTTTTGAAGTTAATTAGATTTTTTTGTTTTTTCTCAAGTATAAGCGAGCAAGATGTTGCTGAGTATAGGAAAAGCCTAGCTGTTCGTGTTTCACGTTTTGATGTTCCAAGGCCGATTAAGAATTTTGAAGATTGCGGGTTTTCTATGCAGCTAATGAAAGCCATTGAAAAACAAGCATATGAAAAACCCACACCAATACAGTGCCAAGCTCTACTCATTGTGCTTACTGGAAGAGACATAATTGCTATTGCAAAAACTGGTTCCGGAAAGACTACTTCATTTGTGCTTCCAATGATTGTGCATATTATAGATCAATTTCATAAGGTATTATAGATTTTTTTGTTTTTTGATTCTTTAAACATTTTGTAATCTTGTAATATTCTTTGATAATGTTGTTATATATTGTAATTAGTTGTAAGCCCATCTTTGAGAATGGTTTTTTCTCGGAGGCAGCCAAGGCTTCTTCTCGGCGGATGAGCGGTTGCCAGTGCAACAGGATGAAGCCGGGTTGCATTCTCCGGCATAATTTTTTTTTATTTTTTAAAATGACCTTAGAGAGCGATTTTTATAACCGTTCTCTAAGTTAAATATTAAAAAATCGAATATACTTTGGAGAGCGGTTCCAAAACCGCTTTCTAAGTTACTCCACACTTGCATAGCTTTCGCTTGGAGAGTTCATTTAACTGCTTTCTAAGCGGAAAATTGTGAGCTCTCTAAGTTTTTTTTTGTATTAGTGCGAATTAAGTTCTTCAATATATCATATATATTAATAGAGAATTTTGCAAGTGCATTGTTGTTGTACGATTATTACAATGGGCCCAAGCTCATAAATAATCGGATGAGGCCCAAACTCAATACAAGAGAATTTGGAGTGCGAGCACAAATAAAGCCCAGGTATACAAGCACGGACAAGATCAAGATTCGCGAGCACGAGCAAGTCGAGCACCTACAAGCACGAGCAAGTTGAGCACCTACAAGCACAAGCAAGTTGAGCACCTACAAGCACGAGCAAGTCGAGCACCTACGTGCACGAGCAAGCCGAGCACCTACGTGCACAAGCAAGTTGAGCACCTACGTCGAGCAAGTTCATGGTCAACTCTTACAGGGTAATTATATATGTTATGCATAATTAAAGGCTTAATTAATATCATTTAATGACCACACAAGGGAAGCTACCATTTATGGAGAGAATACTTCCTGAAGTAATATTTGTAACGGTCTAGTTGACCAATTTAGCACGATAGGCGCACGTACCTTATTTAGGATCGTCTATAAATATGGCCTTAGAGCCATCGTTGTAAGGATCCACGAATTTGTTTAATACAAAGACTACACTTAAGTCCTACCTCTTGCAATGCAAGACCTAGGCAAATCTCTGTGTTCTTTACATTTTCTGCACGATTATTCAAGTATTATTATACTTATTTGTTATCCTGATCTCAGTCACATAAGGATTTAATCAGGTAATAAAAATTGGCGCTAGAAGGAGGGCCTATCTCCAAATCTTAAGGATTTTGACTCGAATTTTGAAGTTCATCTTCAAATCCTCAAGTCTCTAAGAAATTTTTGAAGATTATCTTCAAAGTTGTAGTTTCGAAGATCTTCTCCAAGTCATCATTAAAATGACAAAATCAAAGACTGCTAATACTCCCCATGATAATCTCCACAATACTTCTGCTGGATATTTCACGTCTCATTTGAAAGGGAATCAGTCTGACAAAAACGCACACACTTTGGATCAAGCCCCCGTGTCTGAGCGTCCTCAGACCATGCCCGTACGTCGGACAAGGAAATGGATACCCATACCTATGCAAGATTTTGAGTCTCCCGAGCAAATGGATACACTTGTCCGGGAACTCCGACAAAAGCCAAACAGATGAGAGCGGCACGGAGTTCATCCTCTGCTCCGAAAAAGTATAATTTTCGCCAAAATAAAATGAGAAGAGTGGATGAGCAGGCAACAAAATCCGAATCTCGATCGGTTTTCAACCGACTTGGTTCGGATCTCTCTAGGAGATCCTCTTCATGGTCTGCCAACCGAGAAATACCACAAGATTCTTCCATTCCAGAATCATTGACAAGGTCCTCTAACTACACTCCAATGCAAGTCTCATATTCAAGAGAAGCTGAACCTAGAAACTCGGCCAGGCAGCAAATGAGTTTTGCACAGAGCATGTTGCTTAGACACGATCAGCCCCAGATTTCCGTCCATGATCGATTGGGCCCAGAAGATCTTCCATATTATGCTTACCAAGAGCCTGCTATTGAACTGGTATGACCAGCGGTTGTGCAATATAGACAACAATCTCTCTTACAAACTTTACAAAAAAGAATAGCCGAGATGGAGGGAAAGGTGAAATCAAAAGGTGATCTCCACAAGCAGTTAAGCTCGGACAATGAGCCTATAGCCATCGAGCTGGAAGATGCTCCGGTTCAATCGAAGATAACTCATCTCCAAGCTCCTCTTTATGAGGGAAGGGCGGATCCGAAAACTCATCTATCCAAGTATAGGATTTATATGACTGGTCGAGGTGCGACAGATGCAATAAAATATCATCAATTCCCTCTTACTCTGGGTGAAATAGCCCACAAATGGTACGTGAATCTTGCTCCCCACTCCATCCATAGTTTTTCCGAGCTTGGGGAAAAGTTTGTTTCATACTTCGCTACAAAAATCAATAAGCCAGAAAGTCACCATCGACTGATGAGAGTTCCACAGCAAAAGGATGAGGGGGACGCACAATACATTGATAGAATTGATGAGATCATCCTCAGTGGTGAGCATGTAAGCGATGAACTCGCTCTTCATTCTCTATTTGGAGGATTTAGGGGAGATTCCCCCATGTTCCGTAGTCTTACCAAAGACCTTCCCACGACATATGTGGAATGCAGAAGACGAGAAAGCGAGCTCATGAATCGTAAAAAATTATTGGCCCAGAGATTGGGAGAGGTGAAAGAGGACAAGAAAACTGACTTTCACAACAACAACAAACTGAAGTTCCACACCTAGATGTTGAGGATGATGATTTTTCGAGGAAGAGCCTCCAATACGAGCTGGGGGCATGGGCACATTCTCTAGTCTGGCAGAGTTTTGGGAGGATTCGCACATGGTATTATCTCTTCAAATAGCAGGACGAAAGCATTTCAATTCCAAGACCAAGATTAGAAAATTCGGAGTAGAGAATTCCATGCTTAATAAGATGTTACACTTCCATTTTGTAAAGTCATAGGGGGCATGTACATGTATTGTTATATATGAATAAAAAATTCTGCCTTTACATAATTATTGTGAACACTCCTCGCGCAAGCTTTGATGGAAGTTAGCGAGCTCAATGTACCTCGCGCAAGCTTCATTTGAAGTTAGCGAGCTCCAAGTACCTTGTGCAAGCTTCAGTGAAAGTTAGCGAGATCCAAGTACCTCGCGCAAGCTTCAGTGGAAGTTAGCAAGATCCAAGTACCTCGTGCAAGCTTTAGTGGAAGTTAGAGAACTCCAAATACCTCACGCAAGCTTCAACAAAAGTTAGCGAGCTACAAGTACCTCGCACAAACTTCATTTAAAGTTAGCGAGCATGACTATGATTGGAGCCAAAGTCGTCCGAACTAAACTTAGGCGAGCTAATTATCTTGCAAATTGAGTTTAGTGTGAGGCGCGAAAGATTTAGCTCGATAAATATAGCTGACGAGGATAATGCCTTAAAAATAAAGTCCCTTGACGAGCTAATTATCTCTCAACACGGGCAACACCAACTCAAAGACGAGCTAATTATCTTGCAATCAAAGTTGGCAAAATTTTATATCTAGGCGAGCTAATTATCTCCCTAGCACAAGCTTATGAGAGCATAACTGCAAAGTCCAAATATTGTACAAGGACAAGATAGTCTAAATAGAGTAAAAATTTTTGGACGTCCACTATTTAAATCATATACAATTTTGAGCTCGTATCACGTTATCAGTTTAATGTGATGACATTAATTGAGCAAAATATGAGTGGGGGCACAAAGAGTCCATACATGACAAATGTGCAACCATTAGAAGCAAAGTGACTCGAATTGCATCCGTAAAAACAAGGTAAAGCAAACATTGATCATAGAGCACACGATCCTTAATGGGACCTCATCATTGGTTTGAGCCTTATCGAGCAGTTGTTTGAGAGTCTGATCGATGCATAGTAAAATTCTTTCACGGTAATATAAATGTTACCTTGCAGCTCGTCATTCTCTCTTGCATTTTCCATTTGTAGTCGTACAACATCTTTCCCAGTGCTTTTCTTCTCTTTGAGACCTATACGTCAAAGTTCTCTCATCTTGACTTTAAACTCATCAATCTCTTCATCCATCTTTGTCAGAGTTTGAGTAGCCAGGATTGCGGTATGAAGAGTTGACATTTGAGTAGCTGGCAAGGCGGTATCCTAATGGATTTTTCATATAACAATCTCAAGTTCATGAGTCCAATCACAACGGATGTCGAAAATAGTCCATTTCAAATGACTTGGTCAATACAATCAGAATTTCCCCAAAGATGATCAGAGTGCTCATAAGGTGAAACCATGATTTAGGCATTAGCTGTATGGGGGCAATTTTCCAATATTGAAACACGTGCGTGGGTGAATGAAGAGTGAAAATGAAGACCTACTTCCATCATATCATATGTCACCACTATCATTCCTATAGGGGTTTGACCCGTCCTTTCACTCGAATAGGATATGTAGTAGTGAACATCATTGGACGTATAAGCTCATTCTGAGGTATGGTTGCTCTGTTAAAGGATCTTGGGGCGCGAGGCATCAGATGATAAAGGTGCACAATCAAAAGTATGCCTGAAATGAAAAACTCGGGGTAGGACAAACAATCTAATCAGTAAAATATTTTCACAATTACCATGTCCATTTAACGTCACAGTTGATGTCAAAAAGATTAATCTTAGAAGCTCATTCTGCTTGATTGTGGTTATAGCCACCTATAGTCGTCAAAAGGCTGGTCGTGTCAGTAGGAAGACTCCTCATCAACACTGAGACTTTTTGTCAAAGTCATTGTCCATATGAAGGAGAAGTCCCAAATGGGATCGAATCACATTGCGTGAAGATCCAACATCATCATCTTTTTGCAAAAGGACTTTACGAGACATGATTTTATAAATCAAAAGTCGAGAATGGAAATTAAAGCACTTACTCGATTATTCGCCGAAGATCTCTTTAGAAGAATTGCCATATAAGTTTTAATGTCTGCAAAGGACAAATTGATTAATGCATGAATTCACTGGTTCATTTATTAATTTAGTAATTAACCAAAACTAAGGAAGAGTGAAACTGACTGAAGAAGTTTAGAGTTGTGCCGACATTGACCGCAAAGTGGCTTCCAAGATACGTATTCATGCTCTTGGTTTCAAAGCTGGCTGAGACTCCACATCGAAAGTATCGTTTAACTACATTGGAAGGCAATGCTGCATCTTGGCAACTTGTTGAGCGTGCATTCAAGCGCCTACCTATTAACGTGATTGAACTTGCATCCCCACATCAACAATGCATTGTTTTATCTTAATTTTAGGAGGGAGAAACTAAAACGCATCTTCCCTGTGGGAACAATTTAGTTAGAGAGTTTCACTTGAGTGAACATCAACTTGTCGTATTCGGTTTACGTGACGAAACCCATGATGAAATTCAATATATTTTTGGTTGGTTTTGAAATTGGTGGTATCTGCTACCTTCACTGTTAAGTATAAAGTCCAATTAAGAATGTGGCACGCTGCTGCACAAGAATTTAAAAGGTGGGTGAACGGATGCCACACCTTCACTGAGCCAGAGAGAGTCATGTACAATAATCTTGGTCCGTGGGCTAAACTCATATATGACGACAACAAATACCTCATTGACGACGTTCTTCATGTCAGGGTGATACTGTCGACCAATAAATAACTAGTTGGACATGATGAATAGTAGTCTTAGACTTCTTGATCTTAACATTATTCAACATCACCTATAGTAGTTTAGCAGTTGTTTCCTCGCACTAATGGTTTCTAAGAAGGTCAGGAAGTGCCTTAATTGCTCCGTATAGTTAACAACTATTGCAGCCCAAAGAAGAAACACATATATGTATGAATATTTATGAATATGTATACCTGGTTGTCATTATGCCGATCCAAAGATATCAGCTGCTAATTATGGTCTTACATACACGTGTGATTGTTGAAGCGCCATTTGCAAAGTGTTGATGGATCACGACGGAAGAACTAATCAAGTCAAACACGAGAAAGTAAAAGAAAATAGCCGCCAATGACCGTAACGATGTGAGAAGCAGTTTTGCCTACTGCTATAACACGGTCGAGAGGCTGCCGTCGACAAGGATTCATTGCTGGAGAGTGCAGTCCGAGTTCACAACATTTTCTCAGCTATCGACGGATGCTTTCGTCCAACGGCAGTCTGTTGAAGAAGATGACCTTACGTGCATGTAAGACCGTTGAAGGTTGGCCGCAAAATGTTGCGAACCAAATGATGCTGCTAGTGTTTTCCACCGGATCGACTATGGTTTTTTGTGGTGGGTCAAATTTTGGGTGTGGCTTTAGAGAAATAGTCACGAAATCGCACAAAGGTTGAAGAAGAAGCTACCATTTTCAGTCTCAGAAGGACAACCACCACCGCAATAGCGAGGTCACAAACCGCAAGTCAGGGGGAACCGTAGTCCACCACAGACCGATCGTCACGAATGTTAACCAGCAAAATGAGGCGTTGTGAGCGGTTGGTGTCGCACGGATGGGGCCTAGCAGCGTTTGGTGTCGCAGGCGTCGTGAGTGAAGACGAGCGAAGCTGGGCGTAACCAGGGAGGAATTCTTTTTTAGCCAATGGCTAGGTGGCCAATTTCTTTTTTAGCCATGTTGACCTAAAAAACTCTTTTTTAGCCATTCTAGACTTAAAAAGATAATATTACCCTTAAAAATTCAAAATTTTCAATTTCACTCCCATTTTCACTCCTGCCCGAAATCTGCCCGTGTCCTCCCTTCTACTTGACTTTTCTTCGAAGTTCTTCAATTGGCATTTTCAATGTTTTTCAGTTGGGATTTTTGAAGCTCGTCTAAATTTTTATTCAGTCGGGTTTTGTTACTTTCACGATCAAGAGAAGGGCGTCATTTCTCAACATTCACGGTCATAGCCATTCGCTTCTGCACGTCGGCGGCGACATCCCATCAATATCGGTTCCACTCAAGGTAAATACTCGAACCCTTGCTGAAACTATTGGTTGTGAACTCGAACCCTTGCTGAAACTATTGGTTGTGAACTCGAACCCTTGTTGAAACTATTGGTTGTGAACTCGAACCCTTGCTGAAACTATTGGTTGTGAGTCTCTCAGTTTCGATGCCCTAAACTTTGTGTTGTCAAATTGAAGAACTATGTAATGTATTTATCTTATTTTACAGCTGCATGTCAAAATTCAAGTCATCTGCACATGAGTAATGATTTTAGTTGGATTTTGTAATGTATTTGTCTTATTTTAGAACTATTTTTTTTTGTAGGCCAAGTGTTTGTTAAAATTTCTCTGAAAGATTTTTTTTTTGTTGTATTTGTTGTTGTTGTATTTCTGTTAAAATTCACCTGATATACACCCTCTTTGGAATTTGGATAAACTTTTTTCTATGGAAGGTGAGCATTAGTGGTTCAACTCTACTCTTTGCATCATCTACTTCTAATCTGAACTAAGTTCTTTTCTTGTGTTGATTTATGCAGTTGCTCCTTAATAAAGCCATAAATGTTGTCAACCAGTATAAGATGTAGGGTTGATCTCGACGTAATCGACCTTATTAAAGATCGTTTGTCTGATCAGAATCTGAAGAGGTTCCAAGACAGCTGTTTTGGACATTTCTTATTTGTTAAGAAGCACAAATTCAGTTCTGTGCTAATGCAGCATTTGTTTTCACGGTTGAAGAAAAATGTGTCAGTAGAAGAGCTTCATTTTGAAGTTTGTGGCTCAGAAACTTTGTTCGGGGCAATAGAGTTTTCTCTGATTACTGGTCTAAGATTTGGGATAAGATCAACAACAATGCCCTCCCAATCGAGCTTATACGATAAGTATTTTTCTAAGTACGGGAGTAACATATTTCTGACGACCATCAAGCTTGCATTCCTATCATTAGCTGCCCCTGATTCCGATGATGCCTTGAAATTGGCATTGTTGTTGATTGTTCATGGTATTCTGTTTGCGAAGCACAGGAACAATGCCAAGGTTGATCTCAGATTTATCCACCTAGCGGATAATTTATCGATTTTTAATGATGTCCCATGGGGATTGTTGTCATACAAGTTCCTCTTGGACGATATTCGCACGCTGTTGTTGCCCAAATTGAATAATGCTGGAAGCAGTGTGGGTGAAAAACGCAAGATATCTGCGCTACATGTAAACAGGGCTCCGGAGGTAAATTGTTATGGCTTTGCCTATGCACTGCAGTTTTGGGCATTTGAGGCACTTCCCTGGGTTGCCACTCTTTGCTGTGCCGAACGAGATTCCATTCAAATTGATGGGCAATCAAGGATGATTATGTGGATAACATTGCCTCACTCTCCCAAGTACCACCTGTTGTCCAAAAGCATGACAATGAAAACAGTGGAATTTACTGTCCAGGTACTATACATGTAATTATGTATTTAGCAAACAATCTTTCTTTGTTATTATGTGCTATTTCGTCCATTGTAGCTAACTCCAAAATTACAGCCTGTACACCGAAGGTTGTTACCAAGTGAGGCAGAGAGGAACAACCCATTTTGGATAACTGCAGTGGAGTGGGAAGCTGAAAGGACTGTAAATAATAGAGTGGATAATTTGCAGTCGAGTGTGCAATTCAAGGAGGTGGCTGTAGACGAGGAAGAATCTGGAAAACAAGTTCCACCCCCTGATTTTAAGAATTTAATGCAGAAGTTTGAGGCCCTTGCGCAAGAAAAGATTGAGAAAATAATGTCTTTGAAGTTTGAGGCCCTTGCAAAAGACAAGATTGAGAATTTAATGCTGAAGTTTGAGAGAATTAATCAAGAAAAGATTAACAATGCTATAGAACAGACGTGGGGAGAGATAAACCAATCTCTTGATGGAGGGTTTAAAGAATTGGTCTCGGCTGCTGCTCAAATTAAGCAGTGTCAATCAGAATTTTTTGACCTCATGCGTCCCAAAGGGATGCAAACTCCAAGTCACACACCGACAGGAGGTCAAGTTGTCAATTTAATTAACCTACATTAATACAAGTATGTTTTTGATATTTTACATGTTAATATTATATTGTAACTATATTAAAAACTTATCGTTTCAGTTTGAGGAATCCACTGATAGTGAGGTAGGTGTGGGTGGTGAGGCTGCTGTTCAGGTAGACGAGGCTGGTGTCTGTGGCGACGGGGATGGTGTCTTTGGCAAGGAGCCAAGTGTTTGTGAAGATTTAGCTCCTGTGTGTTGTGAGGATGCTGGTAATGTAGTAGATGAGGCTGTTGTTGCTGACGAGGGGACTGGTGTTGGTGTTGGTGATGGTGAGGACCAAGGTGTTGGTAACAAAGTAGATGAGGCTGTTGATGTTTTTGGGGTCAAGGGTCCCAGAGCAGATGGTGAGATGGCCTGTGCTGGTGTTGGTGCGGATGGTGAGGAGCAAAGTGTTGATGAAAAGGTAGACGATGTCATTGGAATTTCTGATTCACCTCCAAGAAGAACCCGGACTATGAGGAGAGAACAATTTGCTCTACGCCCCAGTCATCAGAAGAAACCTGGCAAGAGTCTGACCACACCGTACACAAATCCTTATAATAGACGGAAGTATCCTGTCCCCTTTCAGGTATGTCTATAACTCCTCCTTTAATGTTATTAAGATCACAATTGTTATCTTTCTCCGTGACTAGTAATTTAAAGAATTAGTACGCAAGGTATAATTTGTTGTTTTTTTCTCTGTTTTAGCCAAGTGCAGAGGATACTTCACTTGTAATGGACAAGCTGCTACCCAATCTCGATGAAATTGGAGAAAATGGCAAGTACTGGCCGTTTTACAGCTTTACAAACAGTGAAGCTCGACCCTTTAAGGCCTGGTTCCGAAAAAAGAAGGCGGCTCCACTACAAATTCCCATGCACACCCCTCCTGATATTATTGACCACGACTGGATGCAGACGATTTGGTCGCGTAGAGGATAGCTCTCAAATCGGGAAGCTTATATTTGTTTTATATCTGTGTATTTTTTTGTTTCAGCTCACAATAACATGTTTATATATTTCCAATACTTGTATCCTTTAGAACCTGGACTTGGTCATGCACATTGTCATGCTGAAGGCTAAGAAGTGGCCAAATTTATTCGATGAGCACTGGACCACTGTCGACTTTAACTTCTGGGTGATTTTACGAATAAGGTAACATTTTATCGTCCTTCCATCTAATATCTCATATAGTTTGTACTTCTATTCTCTGACATGTACACACATGCTATTTGTAGAATAATTTGATGACTCTTGCCAAGAACAGCAGTGGGAATAATGACTTTGATTGGGTGGAGAATGGCAGGAATCTAATGGCATACATATTTGGCTTTTGTCCTGGTTATGGACTTCGATTACCATGGAGCAAAGCACCAAGAGTCTTCTGTGTGCCCTCGTTTGTGAAGGCCACTGGGTGCTGTACGAAATTCATCATAGTGAGCATAATATTGTAGCCTATGATTCTTTGTGTGCCTCTGCCCAGAAGTGGTCAGGCAAGAAGGAGTTTGAGCTGTTTTCATCAGCTTTGGGGAAGCTCATAGGAGATGACCACAATTGGAATGTTGAGCTGAATAACGAGTGCCCTGTTGGTCCCGAAATGAGTATAATCAGTGTATGGGGGGGGAATACACTGATATCAGATTTTTCCGAATACTCAGAAAAATACTCTAACACGCTCAGTCAGGAAGATCCTGATGATACTCAACAAAACTGAAGAACCATAGGGGCAGCAGGGACAAGTTAGTAAAGAGTCAGATAGACTGAGTGTGAGTTGTGTGCTCAGAAGCTCAGTAGAGATAACAAACCTACTGACTGCTCGGAAGCAAGTCAGTTGGACTATTATCTCAATAAGCTAGAGTACGTGCGGAAAGTGAGCCATTAGTTTCTACTCGTTTTAGTTTCTGAAAACATTTTCTCTGAGTTTCCTTAGTAAATGGTGGTTAAGGCTGGTGCACCATTTTAAAGGTCAGGATGATTGATTCAGCATGAATATCAAAACAACGCAGGATGCTCAGTTTAGTATGATGACAGTAATGATCCTGAGCAAGAATGTAAATCAGCATACAAGGGTCTTTTTAACGTGGTTCGGAGATAACCAACTCCTACATCCATGACCTGATTTAACAGGAAGCTATCTTCAAAACCCTGAAGATAGGTACTTGGTTTTTACGTGCTAAGGGACACGAATAGCCAACTTCCTCTCTTAGGAACTGCCCCTGGGCGTTTTACAAGTCCCAGTCCTTCTAACCAACCAATCTCACACCCTGAGTGGTTTGGTATTCTTGGTTTCCAACTAAGGATAGCCCTAGCAATACAAATCAATGCTAAAGATTAGAGCTATCAAAACTAAGCAAATACAGAGTGAATCCTACTACAACACTAGGGAAATTTAATTGCAGAGTGTTGTTCAAAGTATGCTTTAAGTGCTTGGGTTCTTGAGAGGTTTCGCTCGGAAATTTCCTGTTAGCCTTGAATGGGTGCAAGGCTCTCTGTATTTATAGGAGAGATTTGAAATAGATCCGTTGGAGAAGATCCACCCAAATCTTCCTATTTTAGGGTGGTTGCAGGCTAGATGTACTTGTTGACCTTTTTCCCATGCTTAATCTGGAAAATATTGTCCCACCGCCTGCAACTCTGAGACGCATTAAATGCCGCATTAACTGCTGCGCAGACTCCTTACATGCATGTCGAAAGGCGATTGGCTCTCCGTTCAAACGGCTAGTTGATCGTCTGACACTTGTCCTACCTCGTACATTCAATACTCCGAGTCTATTGTCTTTTACTCAACATGAATGTTTATCTTTAATGGAGTCCACTGACATTCTCTTTGTCTCTCAGGTGTTAACATAAATGTCAACTGTCCCATAGCATAAATAACCTTTTTGCTTTGGACTTACATGGATCAGGTAAACTGACCCAAGGCCTAAGTCAGGTCTTATGAGCATTCAGCTCAGCCTGATAGGATATTCAGCTCAGTGTGTGTAACCTTTTTGCTTTGGACTTACATGAGTCAGATAAACTGACTCAAGGCCTAAGTCAGGTCTTATGAGCATTAAGCTCAGCCTGATAGGTTACACTTACTCTTCACTGACTAAGTTCTGTCTTGAGCATGCTTAGTGTACTCAGTAGAAACATCAGTCAATGGTACACCGGATTGTCTTCAGGATGGATCTTCAAGCTTCGGTCTTCAGCTTCAGTTCAGGCAATCTTCAGCAAGACTGACTCTGATCTTCTTCAGGGCGAGATGCACTTCAGACTTCAGTAAATTGGGTCGACTCCAATATTCTTCAGTCTTCAACACGTTCCCCCTGAACTGAATCCCTAACCTGACTATCCTGAACTAGACAATCCTGACAGACTGTACTTAGGCAAATCATCAGGGGTTTTGGGATCTAATCAAAACACTCAGATTGTTGATAGCTCCTTGAGAGTTACGTACCCAAGTGTAGGTTGATTTCAAGTAATAAAATTTCTCGGGAGACCGAGTGTCGAACCACAGGGAGATTTGGAAGAAAAAGATATTATCTAGTTGAGAGGTTTAAATAAAGTAACAAAATACTAGAGCTTCGGGATTCCACTTTAGATAAAAATACTAGAGTTATGATCTTGATTATCTTTGATAACTCAATCGAAATCTAACAATCAAGTGATTTCAATCGGAAGATATAACTTTGAGCACATATAATACTTTTGAAAAGTACCTTTAGAAATTCGAACAAGTTTATAAAATCAATAGTTGATATGTAAAACTAAGCATTTGTTGTGCCAATAAGTCTACAACAAATCAAAGTAATGACACATCAAAACCTCTCTTAAAAACTCTTCAAATGACTAAAGGATTAAAACTTTGAAAATCTTTATTGAATAACCAAGAACATTACTAATACTTTACTAAAGCTTCATCCCTAACTCTAGTAAAATATTTAGCTACTCATACTAATACAATAAGAACTCATATTTCTAAGAGAGATACTAGACTAAGATAGAAGGATTACAAGGAAAATGGGATGCCTTCAAGGGTTGCTAAAGGGCTCTTTATATAGGCCTCCAAATAGTGAATCATGGAGACTTTAGGAACCAATTCACGTGGCCTGTAAACATCAGTAATTTAATTGCCCTTGCCGTCTGAATTTCATCTTGACTTCTGAATGAAAGTTGTAGGCCGTTGGATTAGCTTTCCAAGGAGTCTAAGATCTCCAAAATTGGATCTCTAGATTGTGAGTTATGACCATAATATTGGAGTTGGTAAAACTAGATTGTTTTTCTCCGCGAATTTATGGTGGTCTATTGAAAAACAGATATCTCAGCTTGCACAAAATCAACGCCTTTAATATTTCTACTGTGTCTTGATGAATTTCTTGGCTAACCAATGGATTTGGTCTTGTGTAAATTGGACTTTTGTGTGAATTATGGTGAATTATTTACCAACATGTGTACTGAGATGGCGGAATTTTGAAGCCCTGCATTGATTGTCATTTTGACCATTGAAGCCGGAACTTTTGACACTTGAGCCCTGAAGACAAGTTGTAGAGCAACGAATTAGTGATCAAATAAAACTGGAATTGGTTCAATTGGTTTAGTGAGGCTCCAGATACTGTGCAAATACGAAAATGTGTTTTGAGTCCAAACATTGGACAGAATTGGAGTCTTCACTTATGAGTACAAATACAATCCAAACATGTAAAATTGGATCACTAAAGTGTCTTAAGTATTTAGTACATTGTCTTAGGTGTTCAATATCATAAAATTTGGATAAATATAACTCCACTTAAGACCTCAACAATATACAATAGACATAATGGTTAGGTTGAATTACACTTATGCTTCTTATTTAAATAGAAAACATAAATACTTATAACTAATTAGAAAGTGTGAAATTATATATAAATACGCTAAACAATACATTATAGTACACAAAATAATACACAAAATAGGTAAAATACATGCATACTTAAACGCTAATCAATTGTCCGATCTTATTCGCCATCCCTCTCAGACCCTGACTGAGCCCTTTTATAGCTTCATTGTGCTCTGACTTCAACTTGCCCTTTAGGCTTCCCAACCTTGAGTCCAGAGCACACTGAATCTCCTTCTTCTCCTCCTCTGACATCTCACTCAGCAACTCTGCTTTCAGTTCTCCCTTTAGCTGAGCAATCTTCTCGTCGACCAGCTGAGCAACCCTCTCATTCAGCTGCTGATCGAGAAATTTGTTTAACTTGGCATCCTGCTCAACTTGGGCATCTATTACCATCTGAGTGCAGCCGTGAATCGTTCCCTTGGCTTGCTCAGTGATGTAAGATAGTTGCACTGGATGAGTTGTGTCAAAGTCTCCAAGGAGATCGATGGAGCTGTGCATTTCCCTGACCACATCCTTCTGATCCTGCTGCACTTTCTTCAGACGAGTATTCATCAGTACATTATTTCTGTTGCACCGATTTATCCTCGTGTTGTGAACATTAAGCCTGCAGCGAAGATCAGCCATTTCCCAAGATGGAAGACAATTCCTCATTATTCGTCCACCCGGAATACGGACAAGGTCACTTGAACCCTCTCCTGAAGCCTCAGCAGCCCCGGGTCCAAGGGGTGCGTCATCGGCCGGTGCACTGATCAAATCAGTCGCACCTTGCTGATCGGTCTCAGCAATCTCAATCGCCTCCTTCTCTCCTTCCTTCTCCTTCTCCATCATCTGAACATCCCGTTCAGGCTCATTTACTTCCTGCATAGTCACCTGATTTTCACCCTGAGCTTCACCATGTGGAACTATAGCCAGTTCCATTCCTTGAACTTCTCTGTCAGGCTCGGCGACCGGATCCTCAGGGTAGATTCTTCTAACATTTTTCAAAAAATCAGCAATCTTAATCAAGTGATGCAGAGAATTTACCTCAAAATGGTCAAAAAGAGCTGCTTCATCATCATCCAACTTGTCCCATCCTTTAACTTCTCCCAACTGACCAAGCTCAGGCCATGTGGCACTTCGGATCATAGCATAAGTGCGAAGCAGCACCACTGCCTCTTTCTGGGCTGCAGAAAGGTCAGGAAACCTTTTATCCACTATGTCAGCGGCCCTTCCCCTTGCCATGACCTCGAAGTCAGGTAGTAAATTTTCATCAGGCACAGGGAATGACCATGGGGCATCAGCCTGAACTCCTTCAGCTTCCATCCTACCTTCATCACCTTTGCTGCTTTCAGCAGCCTCCACTCTCCTACCTTCATCACCTTTGCTGCTTTTGCTATTGTCAGCAGCAATAGGTTCCCCCTGACCCTCATCAGACTGGACCTCCTCGTCCTGATATTCTGATACAACATTGAGGATCTGATCCTAAGCCTTGTCTTGCTCAAGGACAACCGGCGTTGGATCTGAGGGTGCAACCTCCGGAATGGCAGTAATGGGGGCAACCACTAGGGCAGTCTGAGCTGGTTCCCCTTATGGAGTTGCTTGCTGAGGCCTCTCCTCTTCCACAAGCTTCTTCTCTCGCTCTTCTGAACCGGGGTATTTGAACTTCAGCGTCTGTTTCTTGGGTCCAGAAGACTTGGCGGGCATTTCCTCAGCTGGTTTCTTGACTTGTGCCCCTGAAGGCTTGCTCGCCTGAGCCTTGACTCCCCCAGTCGTGCTCGCCTGAGCCTTCTTCAGGGTTCTTTATTTCTTCTTTTTCATACCAGCATCCTCAGAAAATACTCGGAAGATGTCAACCTTCGACGAAATTTTGATGGATTGAGCCTGATCAACATCTCCGAGAGCCAAAGTCCCCAAGATCAGGGAGATCTTTGTGCCAAAGTGCATTTTGGACTCAAACGTTGCCTGACCCTCAGGCGAATACTTGATTTTCTTGGTCTCAGCCACCAAGAGTTGCAGAAAGTATTCTTCCCAGTTGAATGAGTGCAAAGAGGCATCCTTGATTGCCATCATTATATTCAGCTTTGGCCTGGAGATCTGCTCCAATCCTCCAGCAATCCCCATCACTCCCTTACTAGTCAGGTCAAAGAAGTGATGATTGGGAGTCCTTAGCACTGATTTGTTCAACCCTGCCTTCAGAGGGACATCTCCATCATAGAGAGACTGAAGATAGTCTTTCTCATCACCAACCCCATACTCCACTGGGTTGCGTCCAGAATCAGGCGGATTGAAGAGCTCCTTGATCTTCTGCCTTATATTGATGATGACCCAACTCCTCTCGAGTTCATCTTCACCATTTTTCTGCTTCACACAAGATGATAGTGGGATGCAAGATTCCCATTCATTCGATTCCTTATTCTGCTCCATCTTCAAGAAAAATGCAGCAACAAGTCGAGGATGAAATCTTTGTGGCTTCGCAGTGATGAAACGAAGCAGCCCAGCAGTCTCGAACAACTCCTTCGTGGGCACAATATCTGGGTGATTCGAAGAGAAAACACCCACTGGTTCCCAGCATATCTCGTTCCTTAAATGGAAAAGATTTCCAAAGAAGGAATCAACGGATGGAGAAGCCATGATGAAGATATGAAGATATGAAGGAAAGTAGATTACAGAGAGAAAATATAGTAAGCGAAAGATTTGAGTGCGTAAAGGTCGCAATGACAAAAACTTCCCCTATTTATACAAAAATCCAGTTTTAATCGGACGGCTCAGAAATTATGACTTATGAGATTCAACGGTTAAGATTAAAATGCATGGATGCGGATTGAGCCTTTTCGATTTTCAAAGCTAATGATTCAAAAACTTTATCGAAAACCGTTCCCGCTCACTTTGCATTAAATGCGCGTCAGAGCATGTCTGTATTTAATTCAAATAATTTACATTAAATAATAACTGAATAATAAATGAACGGCTGAGATTACATGACAAAAAGATTTGATTTGACAATACGACAAACAGTATCAAAGGTGATGCAAGCAAGATATGATGACTGAAAATAAATCAGGATACATACCAGTCAGTCAGATTTTGTTATCTGACTGAAACCACTTTTGACCTATCAGGGTGACAAGCCCTGAATTCAGTGTCCTGAATCTTAGTCAGTTTATAGTGATCATCCTTTCATACTGAGTGTTCCTGTCAAGCCCTAAAATTTCTATACATTTACAAATCAGCGGAAGTCTCACTTTTAATTAATTATTTAATAGAAACATTTTCTTTTAGAACGTGCACCCATTTTCTACTAAGTAAAATTCTTTTCTTTGAAAAACCCCTTTTTAAAAGCAATTGAATCAAACATTCACAATAAATAACTCATTCAATACATCCATGGAAAAACCTAAAATATCATAATAAATATTCATGACATATTTCAATAATATTCACTTAGCACATTCCTAAGAATCACACAAGTAACATAATAACATGTTTCAATAATATTCACTTGTGAATTAAACTTATTCTAACATCATTCAACATGTAAGACAACAATTAAATCATGCAATAATACTTAAATAATTAAAGAACAGTAGCTGGTACGTAAAACTAACGAAAACAGCCTGGGTGTACTCATCAAAACTGATTGTGTATAAAAACAGACCACTAACTAATACCAAATCCATTTTCTTTAATACTATTATCTTGCCAAATAATCTAAGACCTCTAAATACTCTAATAAAATCATATTAAACATATTGTAAAGACTTGCCACGCAAATTCATCTTTAAAACACTTGAAAAGCTCGTAAAACAAAGATAAAGGACTAATTTTGAGCTGAAACTTTAAAACGATTTTGCTCCTGGTTTTATCACCAAAATACTTAATATTTTATGGCTAATAAACTGCCAAAATTTCGAAAATAAGCTGGGCATAAATTCGGTATTTTGAAAACAAGAATTTTGTGGACTAGAAACACATAAAGGACTAAAACTGGAACCTCGACTTCTACTAAGTAAAAACTCATGAAAATTGGTCAACATACATATAAAATCATGGCAAACATTCTGGTAAAATTTCATAATTTTTGGAGTTATAAAACTTAACTTATTGATCATGCAAACAGAGGACAATAACTAATTTTCTTAAGAACAATTAAACACATAAACTAACACTTATCATACACATAATATTCGAACCATCACCTGCTAACATATTAAACAAATTCATCAACTTAACTCCTAATAATCATGCAATTTAACACATAATCAAATAATAATACCTCATATAAATCCATAATAAAAATCCCATAAATCATCAAACCATAGCATATCCTAAATCAATCATCTACGTGTCCTTTCACTCTTCGAAATAAAACATGCAAACGTCTAGTCTTGTGGCAAATATAAAGTGCCGAAAACATTAAATAAAATACTTGCAACTTAAATAAAAGCCTACTTGGAATTTATTAATTTAAAACTTCAATCCAATAACTTCTTCTTTCTCGCATCACATCCACCTTCCTCCGCATCGCGCATCTCGTCACCTTTACTCTTGAAAATCTGAAAATATAATTCGGTGAAGGGGTGAGCAATTATAAAATAATCACTCCGTGGGGATAGTTTAGTTCGAAGTCTAAATATAAAGGACACAATAACATGTAAACATACCCTTCTTTCTTAACATATGATACGACTTTCGTATCCATTCATTGATGATATAGCTGATCATCCTTAACATTCATTTGACAATATAGCTGATTGTCCATTCATAGATTGATGGTAGAGCTGACCATCCATTCATATTAGCACATAAACACATAATTGCATCAAACTAAATATTTAAAAGTCGAACTATAGTTACCACTTTTCACCGTTTAAACCCCCACCTTTTCTTGTCTTGAAAATAGAGAAGTGTTGTACGTTGGCTTGACTAATCCTTGTGCTCGAATCCTACTCCTTTCCTCACTCAAAACTGCCGAGACTTGCTCTCTTTCTACCTCTACAAGCTGCTGGAAAAACTGGTCCTATAGCTTCATGTGTTGGCCGAAATTTGGTGCTAGAGGTGGCTGCCGATTTTTGGGTGTCTAGGGGTCTTGGGGACTTGATCAATACATATTTATAGAGTTGGAAAAGTATGGTTTGGGGCTGAATAAGGTGCTGGCCGAAATTATGAAGAAAAGGCAAGAAAATTGGCCCAATATCTTGGTGTATCTCTATTTCCATACTTGGCAACTTATTTCCTTATTTAAAAGATCCTTACTAACTTTTTATTCTTGTGATACTTAACCTTCAAGCATGTATATTCTCTTGCATAAGAATATGACTTATTTCCATAAATAAAGATACTAGAAATCCATGTCTTATACTCTCTTAATTTTCGAAAATTCCTTAAAGTCTAAGACCCATTATTTTCGAAAATACTACTAATACTATCCCAAGTATTATTTAATCCTATTCTTGGTCAAATCCTCGTAAAGTCAAATCCCTAAATTTAATTCCTCAATTACTAACATACCCTTAATGAATTAATACTTAAGAAAATACTAATCTTAAAGGACTAATACTATAACCTCAACAATAATATTATTCTCCTCAACTTCTAATAAAATTCGAAACTTAATACTACTTAGTGGTCCAATCAATACTAATTGGGACAACTAATACTAAGCAACCAATTTAGAAATACTAAGGCATAACAACTTAAAGGACTAACCTTGTACTCACACAAACTCACGCCTAAAACAAAATAATTAAAGGACTAAAAGCTGCTGCCTATGCGGGGTGTTACAGTTCCCCCTTCAGCCATTCACTCTCTCTATAACTCCTTCATCCTGATCCTTCAATTAGTCATTCCCCATGACCTTATGCATTCTGAACTGAGATTCAGATTGAATCTCCTAAGTCTGGGTCAAGGAGTCCTAACTCTACTGACAACTCAACAAACCTGGTTTCAGGCAAAACCTTAGTCAGGATGTCAGCTCTCTGCTTGTCAGTAGGGATCCTCTTCATCCTGATATCCTTCTTCTCAACATGATCTCTTATAAAGTGATGCCTGATGCCTACATGCTTACACCTTGTGTGTAAGACTGAATTTTGGGATATGGCAATGACACTATTATTGTCACAATTAATTAGGACATCAGTAGCCTCAACTTGGTAGTCTCTCAGTTGTTGCTTCAACCAAAGGATTTGGGAACAACAACTGCCTGCCGCCATATACTCACCCTCAGTAGTAGACGTTGCAACACTTGTTTGTTTCTTGGAAAACCAAGAGATCAGTTTGCTCCCTAGGAACTGACATGTGCCTGTAATTTATTTTCTATCAAGTCTACAGCCTCCATAATCAGCATCCGAATAGCCAGTCAGTTCTAGGTTATCATCAGAGGGATACCAAAGTCCTAAATTGACTGTACCCTTCAGGTATTTCAGTATCTTTTTGGCACACTCTAGATGACTCTTCTTCAGATCAGACTGATATCTTGCACAAACTCCAACTGCATAAGTGATGTCAGGACGACTTGCAGTCAGGTACAATAAGGATCCAATCAGTGCCCTATAGTCAGTCTGATTCACTGAGGACCCCTCCTTGTCAGGATCCAACTTCTCATTTGTGTTCATGGGAATACGTGAGACTTTGCTGGTCTGAACTCCAAACTTCTGAATCAAGTCCCTCGCATACTTGGACTGATTTATGAAGATTCTGGAGTCAGTTTACCTGACCTGAAGACCTAGAAAGAAGTTCATCTCTCCCATCATTGACATCTCAAACTTCCCCGTCCTCAGCTTTGAGAATTTCTCACAAAGCTTCAGGTTAGGTGATCCAAATATTATGTCATCCACTTAAATCTGAACCAAGAGAATATCTTCCCCTTCGGATATCCTGAAGAGGGTCCTGTCCACTATTCCTTTCACGAACCCGTGGTCTATCAGGAACTGGGAAAGTGTATCATACCAAGCCCTGTGGGCTTGCTTCAGGCCATAAAGAGCTTTCTTCAGGTGATATACCCTGTCACCAACTTCGAACCCTGGACGTTGTTCCACATAAACCTCCTCGTTCAGTACACCATTCAGAAAAGCACTCTTTACGTCCATCTGATACACCTTGAACTTCTTGAATGTTGCATAAGCCAAGAACAACCTGATTGCTTCCAACCTTGTAACTGGGGCAAAGGTCTCATCATAGTCGATCCCTTCGGCCTGAGAGTAACCCTTAGCCACCAGTCTGGCCTTGTTCCTGACAACAACATTCTTCTCATCCCTCTTGTTCTTGAAAACCCACTTGGTGCCAATAACATGTTGACGCCTAGGTCTCTCAACTAACTCCCAAACCTGATTTCGCTCAAACTGATTGAGCTTATCCTGCATGGCTAGGATCCAGTTGGGATCAGCAAAGAGCTTCTTCTATGATCTTAGGTTCCTGATCACTCAGGAAGCAACAAAACATAGCACTCTCACCAAAGGACAACCTTGTCCTGACCCCCTCATTGACATCACCAATGATGTCAGCCAATGAGTGATCATCTAGCCACCGCCTCCTGCTGACGGCTGCATTGGGAGCTGCTGACGTTCCTGTTGGGGAATTAAATGTTGATCTATTCGGGATTTACGCTAAATACAAATTTAAGCCAACAATTAATATCATGATTTAAACATAATTAAATCAAATAATTGTATACCCAACAACAGGCTTTGCATGCAAAATATATGAATCATATAATATCACATAAAGCCCTAAACATGCGGAACTAAGGGATTTAGTGAATTATACCTCTTTGAGAAAAGGCAGTTTCTGAGACAAAATGTGTCCTTATTGAGATGCTTTCGCAAGGCTGTTGAGATCAAAGGCGTCCTTCTTCAGACCTATCTCCTTCACAAATTGGTTGAGATCAAAAGGCGTCCTTCTTGAGATCCTCAACTTGATAAACCCAAAAGCCTTCTCAAGTATTCCCTTGTCCTTATTCGTACACCCGGTGGGAGGCCACACGAATAATTACAACACAAGGAAAGAAAATAATTTTGTTGCCCAATCTACCTTAAGATTTTCGAAAATCTTGATTCTTGAATAATAATTATCATGAAGTCTTGTATCATGTCATATTTATAGTGAGAATACAAGATTTTGAATATCTAATATTTCAAACCTTGATTATCATAAATATCAAATATTCTAATCTTGATAATCTTGAATACTAAATATTCAATTCTTGATATTTCTTTCTTTATTATTTTCGAAAATAAACAATATGTATATAATTGCATGAGATCTTGATTTTATTAGATATTCTTGTATCCAAGATACATATCTATTTTTCATAAAATCTTTCACTAATTTATTATACATAATTTTCGAAAAATTCATGATTAGTTGGGCCCAAAATTATTTCTTTTATTTTAAACATCTTATTCATTGTTGGACATTTAATTGGGCTACTTGAGGGGCCTTTAGGAGAATTAAGATTGGACCTCCTAATGAGCCTTGAATTCTAACATTGAGCCCAATGTCATTCAATCCATTAACATTAATCTCACTCCACTATAGGATTAATGTTGCACTATCTATCTTAACCCATATTACAATTATATGGCTCCCGGTCATTTTTTTCCGTGTTTAAGATTCTCTTGTCCGTTAATTAATCAAGCCACTGAACGCTTTAATTAATTTAACATCTTAACCTTGGAGTAAGGACAACTCTTCTTTATCATCATACCGGAAACAAATTCCACTTGCAAGATTTAGTATGACGAACGTTTAAAGCCCAACAAGGGGACTAATCATGCAAGACTCTCCAAGCACACGTTCCTCTGTATTAAATCTTAGCAACTGTCATGTTCTCAATGACGTCACCCAAGATGCAAAGTATTGAGTCTTATTGACTCTCTACCCATAACAAAATAAAGTGCCACACACGGATCACACACAGTCCTATTTAAGGGACAGAGGTTTAGAAATAAATGACCACTGAGATCTATTTCTTCATCCCATAAATCAGTACGGAAGAATTACATCTCTGTAGGTCCTCTTCAATGCATCATCATGCACTAGTGCAATCCCTTGGTCAAGATAAGCCAGTCTGGGATCTACACATCAACCGTTTACCAATGGGGTGTTCAAATCCCATCTAGGTTGTGAATTTAGTACTTGTTACAAGAAACTGATAATGTGATCTTGCTGTGAGTTATCCGGGGATCACCACATTTATATATAGTGTAACTTGTACTATTATATTTGAACGGATTACAATAGATAAATAACATTCATATTATCTAAAGCACAATGATAAAAGATTTATTTCTGATAAAGCTCAAAGATTCAGTTTATTTATACAAAGTAAAAGCATACTTTCTAGTATAATCCCTCACCTGATCCTGAAATGTTAGTCTCAACAATAACAGGCAAAGAAGTTGAACGAGCAAGAACAGGGGACACTGAGTCATTCCCCGAGGGTTGTACAATATCAGGGACATTGTTTCCCCCTACAAAGTTGGACTCAGTAACTGTCTCAGGTGCAGAAGCATCATCACCGACAGTACGTACCTCAGGTTGAGTCTGTGCCTCCGTCTGAGACTCAACATTCTCCGAGGTTGGGGCCTGCTGAGGGTTGGACTGAGGTCCATCCTGATCGTCATCATCATCCCATCCCTTGGGAGCATTCACGAATTTGACCTTGAACTCAGGATTCTTCAGGCTCAGTCTTGTCACCTTCTTGGTAACCCCTTCAGTGTCTGGACTCGAAACCTATTTTCTACGCACTGATGCAGTCTCATCAAACACAACATGAGGTGTTTCCTCCACACTAAGAAAACCCCCTCATCAGACTTGCTATCAAAGGCTTTAAGCTGGTCTTTCCTATTGTTCAGGATGAAACACTTACACCCAAAAATATGGAAATAGGAGATGCGAGGCTTCCTTTTATTCCAAGTTTCATAAGGTGTCTAAGCATGTTGTTTGTTCAGCATAGATCGGTTCTGAGTGTAGAAAGCAGTGTTGATTGCTTCAGCCCAGTACTTCTTGGGCAGTCCTGACTCAGCTAACATGGTCCTGGCAGCTTCCTTCAGGGTCCGGTTCCTTCTCTCAGCTACCCCATTCTGCTGAGGGGTCCTGGCTGCAGAAGTCTCATGAGCAATATCAAGGTCAGTACAAAAATCAGTTATAATTGAGTTAATATACTCAGTTCCTCGATTTGATCTGATCCTGACGATGCTCTGTCCCTGTTCAGTACTCAATTTCTTGAGTAACTCAGGAAGCTTGACCTGAGTCTCCTTCTTGTTCAGCAAGAAAATAACCCACGTGTACCTGGAATAATCATCAACAACAACAAGGGTATTTTTCCTACCATTCATGCTGACATGAGTAATCGGACAAAAGAGATCCATGTGCAGGAGCTGAAGCACTCTGTCAGTTGAGAAGACATCTTTCTTGAAGTTTAAGTGACTCAGGCGTTTATGCCAAAGCCAACTGAGCTCAGATGAGCTCTTAGCAACCAAAAAAGTTTCAGGAGCTGCTCTTGAAGTCAGCAAAATAAATGTTGCCTCTCCTGACACATGTAATCAGAACCTGCAGTGTAGATTTGTCTTTCACAAGGCATATGTTAGATGTAAACTCTACACTATATCCACGGTCACAAAACTGACTGAACGAAAGCAGGTTATGCCTAAGACCCTCAACATAGGATACATTAAGCACTCTCACAGAACCAAAAACAAGGGTTCCGAATCCTCTGGTGAAACCCTTAGAGTTATCACCAATGGTTACCTGCGGGCCTTCTTGAGCTACGTAATCCTGAAGGAGATCACGAAATCCGGTCATGTGCCTGGAACACCCTGAGTCCAAGTACCAGTCCTTCATTTGATCCTCCTTCCTCTTCTTGTAGCCCCCAGTGACCTGAAAAGAATCAGGCCTCAGCTACCCATCTCGTATTGGGTCCTACAGTGTCAGCCATACCCTTTGGGATCCAGATTTGTTTAACAATTCTGATGGCATCAGAAGTGTAAACCTATCTCCCTGAAACATCAACATACACCGTTCTCTTTTTCCTTTGTGCCTGGGAAGTCGATGGTGTATGGGTGTCTGCCTGAGTCTCAGGAGCCCTGAATTTGTTCCTAGGGGTGGGCCTCCTATACCTCCTTGGCCTTGGTGCATCGGGCTGATGTCTATCCTGGGAAGGAGCAGCTCGGGCCTGACCTCTAGGCACTTGAGGTCTGGCCTGAGTGTTATCGGAGTCAGGTCTCCGTCGCCCTTCATGGACCACTTGGTTTGTCCTTCTCCTCTGAGGATTTGGACACACCTGATGGGCCCGGTGCCCTGCCTGAGGTGTCTGGACCTCAGTGTTCCTCGGCTTCACTTGAGGCCTCCTTTGGCCTGAAGTCCTTCCACCTTGAACATTCTGAGGCCTAGCCTGAGAAGTACTTGGGGTGGAATTTCTTTCAGCCTTAGGATTCCTAGACTGAGCCTTTGAGTTCCTTTGATCTGTCTTCCTCGGCTCAGGATGAGGAGCCTTGGCCTTTCCCTTAGGTTTTGGCCTTGGTTCCTCAGTCCTTTGCCTGACAGGTTCAGGCATTTTCTCCTTCCCTTTGCCTTTGTCCTGACGTGCAACACTTGAGCTCTTATCGTCAGTTTGGGCAGGGACAAACTTTTTCTGAGAGTTGCTCACTGAAGCACCTCTCTTCTTCTTGCCCTTTGGGTCTTTCGAGGCATCATAGCCTAACCCAGCTTTAGCACCATCGGAAAGTTGAGAGAAACCTTTTAACTCATCAACCACTTGGGAAGATGTGTGTAACTTCTTCAGCTTTTCCTCAAGGCGCACATTTTCTCTTTTCAGGGCCTCAAGCTCAGTGGTGTATTGAAGCACCAGCTTCTGATGAGCATTCTCTTTTGAGATCAGCTCAAGATCCCAAGCAGTTTGCTCATCACTAAGGCGAGCTTGCCACTCAGTTGCGAACATCTCTCTCAGAGCAACACGCTCAATCATCTGTTGTTCCTGAGCAAGGAACAAATCAGTATCACGAGTCTCAATCAGTGAGCTGATTACACCATTCAGTCTTTCAACCACCATTGGAGTCTCATCATGCCTATTCCGGGCATGAAGCAACTCTTCCTGAAGGTTTACTAATCTAAGGGATTCCTCAGTATCTCTCATTCTGAGAGACTCAGTTAACCGATCATTCTCCCCACTCAGTTGTGCATTCACATCCACTGTGTGAATATGAGTCTCTTGCAGCCTCGAGAAATCAACCATCAATTGCTCTAGAGCGAGCTGACGGTCGAGGTCAGTTGCTGAGTCTGAACTAAGCTCAGGTGCGTGATCAGGAGAAGAGGCAGAAGAACATACCTCATCATCTGCCATTAGGCAGAGATCATCATACTCCTCCTCGGAGAAGAGTTCAGGGAATCGACGTCCTGGGCCATCGGAGTCTGAGGAATCCTCAGCCATCATAGCTTTCTGATCTAATGCCCTAAGATCTCTTTTGGCTCTCTGTTCTTTTCTCTCGCGAGCACTGAGCTCTGGACAATCATACTGATAATGTCCGGTCTTCTTACAATGGTAGCACTGATCTACATCAGAAACGCCCGATTTGTCACTGTACCTCTTATCTGACGACTCCCTCCAGCTCCCTGATGATCGTTCAAGTTTGGAGCTGGATCTTCTGGGTTCAACATCGTCTCTCTTTCTGGAGATCTTCTCATCTCTTCGCCGCTCAGGCTCGTCACGTTCTCTCCTGGAATCAGAACCCTTCCTTTCTTCTCTCCGGGGGCTTGATCTCCTGGGGCTGGAATACCTGCGATCATGGGTGTCAGTATAAAACTTCTTATACCTTCTGAATCGAGAGTTCAGTTTCTCGAAACGCCGTGCCATTAGGCTGTACTCCAGGGCTAGCTCATCCTTGCTCATATCTCTGATTTATTTCCAGCCAGATCCAGCCTCAGGCTTAGGAGTAGCTTTAAGAGCCACGCTCTTTTCCTTCTCAGGTGTCTTCTCCTCACCGACATCCTCACTGACAACACCCTTCGTCTTCCTCTTATCGAGGTCGAATTCCAGAGCCTTTAACTCTGAGAAAAGGTGAGAGTAAGGAATATTAGTGAGATCCTGAGTGTTCTTTAACAAGATCACTCCTGTGTCCCATCATTCAGGGAGACAGTTCAGGATTTTAGACGATACCTCCCTCTTGGGAAACTCCTTCCCAAGGGTTGCTAGCTCGTTCATCATCTTAATGAATCGAGCTTCCATCTGATCGATGGACTCTGCCTCTAGCATCCTAAAGGCCTCAAACTTCCTGATAGCCAAATCCCGCTTGTTCTCTTTTATCTTCTCAGAACCCTCGCTCATCTCCTTCAGGGCCTCCCAGATCTCCTTTGCAGTCTTAAGGTGCATGAGTCTGACCGAGTTCTCGTAAGAAAGAGTATGGAGTATAATGTTCTTCGCAACATTATCCAGTCTGATTTGTTTAATCTGGTCAGATGTAAGAGTGGACCTCTCCACTAGCTCCTGACCAGCTGCTGGAACTGGAACTCCTCCATTCACATGCCACGTCCGGGCACGATCAGTCATAAACTCAATAGGACCATTCTCGATCACCTTGTACATCTGATCATGGATGGAGTAGAGATGTGCCAGAACCCTGAATTTTCAATAATCATAATTATCAATAGAGAACTCAGGAAGACTTCCTTCAAGGCGCTTAGAACTGGATGCCATGATATGCAAGTTTTCAGAAATAAGATCTGTTCAGTTGACCACCAAAAGTTTCTCCTAAAAAACTATTGGTAAACAAAGTCAGTGGTCTTTTGAACCACTGCTCTGATACCACTTGTTGGACCCGAAACGAGTATAATTAGTGCATGGGGAGGGGGAATACACTGATATCAATTTTTTCCGAATACTCAGAAAAATACTCTAACACGCTCAGTCAGGAAGATCCTGATGATACACAACAAAACTGAAGGTCCACAGGGGCAGCAGGGACAAGTCAGTAAGGAGTCAGATAGGCTGAGTGTGAGTTGTGTGCTCAGAAGCTCAGTAGAAATAACAAACCTACTGACTGCTCGGAAGCAAGTTAGTTGGACTACTATCTCAGTAAGCTAGAGTACGTGCGGAAAATGAGCCCTTAGTTTCTACTTGTTTTAGTTTTTGAAAACATTTTCTCTGAGTTTGCTTAGTAAATGGTGGTTAAGGCTGGTGCACAATTTTAAAGGTCAGGATGATTGATTCAACCTGAATATCAAAACAACGCAGGATGCTCAGTTTAGTATGATGACAGTAATGATCCTGAGCAAGAATGTAAATCAGCACAGAAGTGTCTTTTTAACGTGGTTCAGAGATAACCAACTCCTACATCCACGACCTGATTTAACAGGAAGCTATCCTCAAAACCCTGAGGATAGGTACTTGGTTTTTACGTGCCAAGGGACACTAATAGCCAACTTCCTCTCTTAGGAACTGACCCTTGGGAGTTTTACAAGTCCCAGTCCTTCTAACCAACCAATCTCACACCCTGAGTGGTTTTGTATTCTTGGTTTCCAACTAAGGATAGCCCTAGCAATACAAATCGATGCTAAAGATTAGAGCTATCAAAACTAAGCAAATACAGAGTGAATCCTACTACAACACTAGGGAAATTTAATTGCAGAGTGTTGTTCAAAGTATGCTTTGAGTGCTTGGATTCTTGAGAGCTTTCGCTTGGAAATTTCCCGTTAGCCTTGAATGGGTGCAAGGCTCTCTGTATTTATAGGAGAGATTTGAAATAGATCCGTTGGAGGAGATCCACCCAAATCTTCCTATTTTAGGGTGGTTGCAGGCTAGATGTACTTGTTGATCTTTTTCCCATGCTTAATTTGGAAAATATTGTCCCGCCGCCTGCAACTCTGAGACGTATTAAATGCCGCATTAACTGCTGCGCAGACTCCGTACATGTGTGTCGAAAGGCGATTGGCTCTCCGTTCAAATGACTAGTTGATCATCTGACACTTGTCCTTCCTCGTACATTCAACACTCCGAGTCTCTTGTCTTTTACTCAGCATGAATGTTTGTCTTTAATGGAGTCCACTGACATTCTCTTTGTCTCTCAGGTGTTAACATAAATGTCAACTGTCCCATAGCATAAATAAACTTTTTGCTTTGGACTTACATGGATCGGTAAACTGACCCAAGGCCTAAGTCAGCTCTTATGAGCATTCAGCTCAGCCTGATAGGTTATTCAGCTCAGTGTGTGTAACCTTTTTGCTTTGGACTTACATGAGTCAGATAAACTGACTCAAGGCCTAAGTCAGGTCTTATGATCATTAAGCTCAGCCTGATAGGTTACACTTACTCTTCACTGACTAAGTTCTGTCCTGAGCATGCTTAGTGTACTCAGTAGAAACATCAGTCAATGGTACACCGGATTGTCTTCATGATGGATCTTCAAGCTTCGGTCTTCAGCTTCAGTTCAGGCAATCTTCAGCAAGACTGACTCTGATCTTTTTCAGGGCGAGATGCACTTCAAACTTCAGTAAATTGGGTCAACTCCAATATTCTTCAGTCTTCAACACGTTCCCCCTGAACTGAATCCCTAACCTGACTATCCTGAACTAGAAAATCCTGATAGACTGTACTTAGGCAAATCATCAGGGGTTTTGGGATCTAATCAAAACACTCAGATGGTCCCAACATGCCCAAACTAGAAAAATCTTCATGATTGTGGTGTCATGTGCTTTAAATTCTTTGAATGTCTTATTTCTGGTGTTTCTGTGAAGCAGGTTGATGCTAATCAGTCTAACAAATACTGTCAGTCCATATGTTTAGACATCTTTACATTTGGTCAGTTGAAAAACAAGTATTTATGACAACAAAGTTTTACATGCAGGTGGTTATATGTTATATGTTTGGTATGTGTAATATTAGTTGTCCAAAGGGTTATATGTTTGGTGTGTGAGTTGGTTGGACTTAGTTGTCCAAAGGGATATATTCAATTATATCGCAACATATCTTGCAACACATCATAAATCTACACAATTTGGTTGGGGGAATGGTGGGTGTGGTTGGACCTTTATCAATGTGTAGAACCCTGAATCCTCAACCAATTCCTCACTTTCTGGACTAATCTTTCAGACGGTCAACCATTTTATAGAATTGGCCTTCAAATCGGTAAAGTGAACATACCATGAAACACATCAAAATGTAGTCCAGATTCTTTCAATATGTAGTGGAATGTTGTCCAATGGGATGGTATTGCAATATTTGTGCTTTCCGTTGACCGTTTTCCTGCTTTTACAGAAGTAGACATTATTTCCAATGACCGCCCGTACGATAATCGTAATATATCTTACAACACATGATAAATCTAATTAATGTGGTTGGGGGAATGGTGGGTTTGGTTGGACCTTTATCAATGAGTAGGACCCTGAATCCTCAATTGATTCCTCACTTTCTAGACTAATCCTTCACACGGTCAATTATTTGTGCTTTGCGTTGACCGCTGGTACAATAATCGCAACATATCTTGCAACACATCATAAATCTAAACAATTTGGTTGGGGGAATCGTGGGTTTGGTTGGACCTTTATCAATGTGTAGAACCCTGAATTCTCAATCAATTCCTCACTTTCTGGACTAATCCTTTAGACGGTCAACCATTTTAAAGAATTGGCGTTCCAATCGGTAAAGTGAACATACCATTCAACACATCAAAACGTAGTCCAGATTTCTTTCAATATGTAGTGGAATGTTGTCCAATGGGATGATATTGCAATATTTGTGCTTTTTGTTGACCGTTTTCCTGATTTTACAGAAGTAGACATTATTTCCAATGACCGCCGATACGATAATCGTAATATAGCTTGCAACACATGATAAATATAAATAATGTGGTTGGGGGAATGGTGGGTTTGGTTGGACCTTTATCAATGTGTAGGACCCTGAATCCTCAATTGATTCCTCACTTTCTGGACTAATCCTTCACACGGTCAATTATTTGTGTGTTGACCGCCGATACAATAATCACAACATATCATGCAACACATCATAAATCTAAACAATTTGGTTGAGGGAATGGTGGGTTTGGTTGGACCTTTATCAATGTGTAGAACCCTGAATCCTCAATCAATTCCTCACTTTCTGGACAAATCCTTTAGACGGTCAACCATTTTATAGAATTAGCGTTCAAATCGGTAAAGTGAACATACCATGCAACACATCAAAACGTTGTCCATATTTCTTTCAATATGTAGTGAAATGTTGTCCAATGGGATGGTATTGCAATATTTGTGATTTCTGTTGACCATTTTCCTGATGTTACAGAAGTAGACATTGTTTCCAATGACCGCCGGTGCGATAATTGTAATATATCTTGCAACACATGATAAATCTAAATAATGTGGTTGGGGGAATGGTGGGTTTGGTTGGAACTTTTATCAATGTGTAGGACCCTGAATCCTCAATTGATTCCTCACTTTCTGGACTAATCCTTCACACGGTAAATAATTTGTGCATTCCGTTGACCGCCGGTACAATAATCGCAACATATCTTGCAACACATCATAAATCGAAATAATTTAGTTGGGGGAATGGTGGGTTTGGTTGGACCTTTATCAATGTGTAGAACCCTGAATCCTCAATCGATTCCTCAATTTCTGGGCTAATCCTTCAGACGGTCAATTATTTTATGGAATTGATGTTCAAATCGGTAAAGTGAACATACCGTGCAACACTTCAAAACGTAGTCCAGATTTTTTTCAATATGTAGTGGAATTTGTCCAATGGGATGGTTGATTAGGGTCATATTTGCATCAATTTGTGCTCATTTTGAGATGAATTTATAAAATTTTGAATGCATTTAAGGCCTTAATTTTATTAATTGTGCTTGATTCTCAAAATGACGTTATTTTGCTATTTTTTCAGAAATTTGTAATTTATGAAGCAAAAGTACATCTCACATATTTTACAATTTATTTTCTTGATCAGATTTTGACGTGGCTTTTTCTTTTAGGAAATTCAACAACTAAAGCTCAAATGCTACAGGATGTGTACATAAAATGGAAGCAAGTGGGTCCCGTACCTTGGACCACACCAAGCCACTGCCCTTTAACCAATTCAGCTTCATCAAAGCAAAATTGAATCTCACTACACCTAGGGTTGCAAACGAATCGAATCGAAGCGAATACTGCTATATTCGATTCGTAATCTTGAAACTATTCGAATATTCGTATTCGTATTCGATATTTTTTTGAATAATATATAAAATTCGTATTCGATTCGAAATTAATATTCGAATTATTCGAAACTATTCGAGTATTCGATTCGATTTTTTTTAGAACATATCCTTACAACAGAAAAATTAGTAATTTCAGCAAACATCACACCACTAAATTCAACAATACATCATACGAAATTTAAAAAATCGTTTTGAACAGATTTGTATACAGCAATCATCACAGCAAATTTTTTTTTAGATCTGCTAAAGCGGTCTCGAGACGATAAAGAACCACCGGAAAAAAAAACATTAAGGCCTCCATCTGCTATCGTGCGTCTCCTCAACAGATTGCAGTCGCGGGCATCAAGAAAACTTCGTCGTAAAATAGATCGGTGGCCATGGCGGACAAATCCGTCAGCCCCATTACCACCGCCTTCCCCTTGGTGGTTCGTCTGTGCGGTGACCTTCGGTAGCTCTCAGTTGAGAGAGAGAGAGAGAGAGAGAGAGAGAGAAGGCAAGGCAGAGAGAGACAACAGTGACAGCCTTGATAGAGAAGAGAAAAAAGGCAAAGGGTATTCTGCGGCTAGGGTTTCTGCTGATTAATCAATGTAGAATATCAAAATATGCAACAATGTTTTCTTTATCTTTTATCTTTTTTAATAGGACTAAATGGGCTTGAGCCCAACTACTCATACCATTAAAAAAATTAAAAGTATCAAATTTTTAAGTCGGCTTGCAAATTCATATAAACACAAAATATTTTATGTATAATATATATACATATATATTTATATATATTATATATTTAAATATTTAATCGAATACTTACGAATATCGAATCGAATATTATAATTTTGTATTCATATTTGAATAATAATCGAATCGAACCAAATATCCATAATCGAATTCGAATCATCAAATTTCGAATACGAATCCCGAATCGAATCAAAATTATTTGATTCGTTTGCAACCCTAACTACACCCATAAAACGCACCTCACACCAGCAAAGTCACAGCCGCACTTACCATGGCCGCCTCAATTACTCGTCGCAATCCTCGACGCCGACCACCGCACCCGCCGTGAAATCCTGCCCAATCTGCCGCCACTGCTCTCGCCGACTCCGTCAACAACTCGCACAAAACCGCTGATCTATTGCTCTCATCACAGCCACGACCTCGGCCACAACGCCTACAATCTCCGTCTCACCTCTGCTTCTGTTCGCCGATTACCGGAATCCGCTCTAACAACAACTCCATCGCCTGGAAATCCTTGCCACCGACGCAAGCACAGCCACGCTGTCCCGCTGTCGAGCCGCCGTGGCACGGAATCAGCTCTTAAACCACACCGCCTTGCTGGTGAGGAATGTTGATTTGGACCATGTTTTCATTTAATTATTTGGGCCCAAGTTTCCTTTGAATTATTTAAGCCCAACTTGTTTCTTTTACTTGACCCATTTGTTTAAGAGGATATAGAAGGCATAAACATGTAACTGAGAAGAAAATCACGTTCAGTAGGGATATCACGCCACTAAGGCAGTAATTTAGTTTAGCAGTAGGTTTTTACGCAAAGAGGGCAGTAGGGTAGAAGCACACAGTAATTTAGATTAATTTTGTGGTTTTCACGCACTCGAGATTTTAGGGATTAGAACAATTTTCTTTTGGTTTGCTTATTTAATTCTTGTTCTTGGAATTTGATAGATTATTTATTTTTAGTGGTTAGATAAGAGTTTTCAATTTTTCATTCATTTGGATTAGAAGTATTTTTTATGTTTGATTGATTGAATGATTATTTAGTTTTATGCAAGTTATTTCTCTTAGTAATATTATGCTCAATCTTTTCACTTTGACGTTATTTACATGATTTTGAATAATTTACTCCATACTTTTAAATTTAATATGCCTTTTGTCTCAAATTTAGGTTTAGTAACTCTAGTCTCATTTTTAGTAAATTTATGTTATCTTGAATTATGTCCGTTATCTCAGTTAGTCCTGTTCATCCATTAGTTATGATTTAAGTCTTTTTGCTTTGGGTGGAATTCACCCGAAGCATGCACGTTTTAGTTTAGATTATTAGTTTAGAATTCTTGCTTTATTTTATTTTTGCTTCATCTTGTAGTTAGATAGAAACCAAATCCTGCAATTTCATTTTTGTTTATTTGATTCCATAACTCGCACACACACACCTAGGATTAGATTGTCTCATTGCTTCCTATGGATTCGATATTATAACTTGGTCAGTTTACCACTACACGATCCTATACACTTGTAGGAAAGTGCATTTGTGTGCAAACACAAATCGCTAGTCAAGTTTTTGGCGCCGTTGTCGGGGAAGCAACATAGATAGTTTAATTTTAGGTTTGTGTGTTTGAGTCATTTTAGTTTCTTTTAACTTTGTGGATTTGCTGATTGTTTTGCAGGAGTGAGCTTCATTGAAGAGGATGAACGGATATGACATAAATTTTATGGATTATCCGTCTCACCCTTACTCGGATCCTCCTCAATAATACCACTGTCCTGATCCATATCAGCCCGATTACCATCAACCTCCTAATCCATACTACCCACCATCTCCTGATCCATATCATCCATATTCTCCGTATCCACCTCCAGAACCCTACTATCCACCACCTCAATACAACCAACCTCCTCCACAACAATACTCCTACCCTTCTCAACCATATCAGGACTCATATTTTGATCCTTACTCGTACCCCTGTTCCGATCCCTACTCTTATCCTCATCGTGATCCCTACCCATATCAAGATCCATACTCATATACTCCTCCTTCTCCCTCTCTTATGCCTTTTAGCGAAGATGAATCAGAAGAAAATGAACCTAAAGAAACTATTAAAGATCGTGTTTGTAGATACATTGAGGAAAATGGTGTTGAAGGCTACACAATAGACCTGCACTATGAGAAAGGATCTTTCATTCCTTATGGTTTCACTATTATTAGGACCGATGGAGAAAAAGAAGGGGGAGAGGAAAAAGAGGATCCAAGCGAAGTGGTTGAAGATGTCTGTAACGCCCCGCATAAATAGATTCAAATTATATTTTATAAGTCGTCATTTGAGGTTTTAAAGTTAAGTTGCGCGTAGGATTAAATATTGTGCTTTAGTTCTTTAAGTGTTTCACGAGCCTTAAGTATTAATTTTCTGATGATTAAATTAGTAAAGTTGATTTGAGTATTCGGGAATTAAAATTAAGTTCTTGATAATTTATTTTGGGCTTTAGTATGTGAATTAAAAGTTAGAGAGTCAAATTAAGATAGATCCAATTAAGTATTTAATTTAATAAGGATTAAGAGGATTTAATTTGATTGAGTTATTAAGTGTTATAATTCAAATTGGGTTAGGAAAATTAAGATTTATTAAGTACCAATTTATTAAGGGTATAAAAGTAATTTTAATGAGTTTGTTATTTTAGAGATAAGAATGAAATTATATGGGATCTTGACTAGAATATGTGATTAGAGATTAAGATCAAGATATTATGAATGAATCTTTTGGGATTAGATTTTATTATGAGGACATATTTGAGGAATAAATATCAAGGAAATTAGAGTGGTTAAGATAAATTATTTGTATTGAGGAATTGAGATATTTCTAAGATTTAACCCAAAATATTCTTCAAGACCGATCCAAGATATTTTTCAAGAGTTGGTCCAATATTTTCCAAGATTTGCCAAGATCTCTTTATTTCCTTCTTTTCTTCATGAATTCGGCCAAGATTATCTTCTTTTCTATATATTTCGGCCAGCATAGTTTGAGGCCACTTCATCAATATTCAACCAAGATTTACCTAAGATTCATCCAAGATATTTCTCAAAGATTTGATCCAAGATTTCTCCAAGATTAGATTTGTCAAGATTTCCTACCTAGCCTAGGATTATTTTTCATCCTATAAATAGAGGATCAAAGACCCCCTTCTTCATTCATAATTTCGGCAACCACCCTACCCCCCATAAGGCATAAATTTCGAGATTATTAGAGAGAGAGAGTTCGAAAGTTTTAATTTGAGGAAGAAGAGTAGAGGATTCAACCCAAGGTTTTAGCAAGGCCGAACGTACACACAACATCTCTTTTTTTATTAAATCAAAGGTGGGGATTCAACGGTGAAAAGTGGTATTTTATAGTTTGATTTTTAAATGTTTTGTCGATGTGTTTATGTGTTTATATGCTAAAAAGAATGGATGCTCTTGTAGTATCAACTATGGATGCTCTTGTAGTATCAACTTGTTGGGGAATTGAACGCGGATCTATTCGGGATTTACGCTAAATACAAATTTAAGCCAACAATTAATATCATTATTTAAACATAATTAAATCAAATAATTGTATACCCAACAACAGGCTTTGCATGCAAAAACATATGAATCATATAATATCACATAAAGTCCTAAACATGCGGAACTAATTGATTTAGTGAATTATACATCTTGGAGAAAAGACAGCTTCTGAGACAAAAGGCGTCCTTTTGAGATGCTTTCGCAAGGCTGTTGAGATCAAAGGCGTCCTTTGAGATCCTTTAGGAGAATGGTATTGTCAGCAATGGTGGTTGAGATCAAAGGGCGTCTTTCTCGAGACCCTCAACTTGATTAACACAAAAGCCTTCTCAAGTATTCCCTTGTCCTTTTTCGTACACCAGGTGGGAGGCCACACGAATAATCACGACACAAGGAAGAAAATAATTTTGTTGCACAACTGTGGATGCTCTTATGTAGTATCAACTATGGGTGCTCTTATTTAGTACCAACCATGGATATCCTTATGTGATATCAACTATGGATGCTCTTATGTAGTATTAACCATGGATACGCTAAAGTCGTATCAACAATGTAAATGTTTGGTATGTTTTCATGTATGCGTGTCCATTATATTTAGATTTCGAACTAATGTCCCCACTGAGTGATTATTTTATGATTATTCACCACTTTCACCAAATTAATATTTTCAGATTATGTTGAGTAAAGGGCGTGAATGGCGAGCGATGGAGGCGTGTGGATGAGAGGCAAGGATTAATAAGATAAAGGACAAGAATTGAATTGCAAGTTATTTGGTTGATTGTTTTGCAAGCTATTCTTTAAATTTGGTATTTTCTTGATTGTTTTCTTGAAAGATTAGACTTGACTTATGTCTTATGAATTTATTTAGTGCATGAACACGTAATTAATTAAATTAGGTTTTCTTTGAGTTACATGAATTTTATTGGATTTCCTTATGTGAAATTATGTGAGATATTTTAGGAATTGCATGATAGATTAAATGTAGGTTTTAGTATTTAGCATATGTAGGGTTTGATGTGTTTCTGTTTTCCAGTAAGTTTTAAGGGATTTTACAGTTTCGTGATTCAATGATATCGTAAATTATTTTTGATACTCGGTTACAGTTCTAAATTAGCTTTCCAACGCATCTTGAATCACATTATTTGGAGTTATAAAGAATTAGTTATGATTTTTTGAAAAATATGTGGCAGTTTGTTGAGATTTCCGAATCTCGCGATTTTTTTATAAAAATTAGTTATGGATAAAATTTGGTAAAAAATATAGATAAATATTAAATGTAGTCAGTAACCAATATGAATTTTTGTGGAATTTTTCCAGTAGCTTAAGTAATTTTAATTGATTTATTTTGTTGATGACGCACTGCTGAAATTATGCGAAGAGTATGAAATCATGGAATGTTTATGAGTTTGTGAGATTAGATTATTAGAAATAGACGCATGACTAATTGACCTATTGTTACTTGATGTTCTTAGAGTGATTAAAATATTATGTTCTATTAAATAGAGTTTAGTTTTAATTTATGTCCTATATTAATTGAATGAATTAGATTTATGTGAATTGATTAAATTGCATGTTCAATAAGATTTTATTATTTGAAGGCATGTATTTTATTATTAGGATTTTATTGTTTAAATTATGAGGGTATTTTGATCTTAGTCCCAAAGGTTTTAAAGAAAAGAAAATTTTATTCCAAGCATGTTAGTTCACGTTCTAAAAGATATTTTCCAAATTATTAATTAAAGTAAGACTTCCGTTGCAATGAGATGTATAAAAATTTAGGGCGTGACAAAGTCATTCCACTGTCCAAAGGAGATGTAGAGGAATGTCCCTTGATGGACACGAGCGAAATTGAGGAAGAAAGTCAAGAAAAAGTAGAAGAAAGATTTGAGAGCGAAATGTGCAATCCTGAACTTTTAACTTTCTCTATTTCATTTGATATTATTCCTATTGATTTTATTTTGCCTCCTTACATGATCGATGGAAAAGCTGAATTAAAAAGACTCTTTGGAATTCTCGAGAAAAAAGGAGATGAATGGATGGAGATGATCGTGAGAAGAGAAAAAGTAAATACATGTAAAATTGGAGGTAAGAGAAAGGGAGATTGGTATACTCATGGTTTAAGCCTCATTGACTTCGAGGCCAAACGATTGAGATAAAATGGCAAGGAGGACCGTTATCCTTGTCCATTTCGATGAGCGTATGAGGTATTGTCCAGCATAGGACATTAAAAATAGCGCTTAATGGGAGGCAACCCATTTTATTGCTTTTGTTTATTTTCGTAATTTTTTTTCTTTTGATTTGATAGGTTTGTTAATCCATATCTCTCTCAGAGTGTGTGCTTTGTAGGTTTTGGATGGTTGCGTAAAAAGGGAGCAAAAGAAAGTGATTTGTGCTGATTTGAAGAAGAGTAATTTAGTGCAGATTGAGGTACCACGAACCCAAACTTAGAATTGCTCAGCAATCTCTAAGTTTGAGGGAGTGATAATTTTTACTATTTTTATGCCTACACTGCACAGGCGCACATACTTTGTTCTTGTTACTCTTGCTGAGTGTTTGTGCTTTCTCTATGATTTGTGGGAATGTGCCTTATAAGTGTTGAGTTATTCTACTTTGATATGAGTCTCAAATGGACACCCCGTGCTCAAACTTAGAATGTCTTAGCAATCTCTAAGTTTGGGGGAGTGTATTTTTATGTGATTTGATTTCTTGAGCACTGCACAGGCGCACCTCCCTCAGTCCTGTTGAGATCCTTGAATTTGTTGAAATGTGTGGATACATGAGGCATGAATAGGGTAATATTGGATTGAGAAGTGAATAGTTGTGTTGTTGAGTGAAGTGCATATGAGTTTCATTTGTGTTTGAGTAAAGGGTGTAAGTCATAGATGCTTTGATGTTAGGAGTTGAGATGAAATAATCTAGAGTCAATAAAACTTGTCACAATCACACTTCTGTTCATTTTCAACAGATGAAATTTTCTTGGTTGTGAGTTCCTCTTAGTATGTTGTCACTCTAGAACTTGCCTTGAGTCTGATTTGAGATTACAGAAAATAAGAATTTTGCAAAAATGAGATGAGGCCTTCTTTGAATTGCATGAGTCACTAAGCCATATTATCTCTACATGAATACATTAATTCCCTAGTCAGCCCTTTTGAGCCTTATATCCTATTTTTCTGGCAGCCTGTTTTGAAACATATATCCTGCGTAGCCTTGTTTGCCCAAGGGATAGTAGAGTTTAGTTTTGTTGATTGTGAATTATTATGAATCGTGTTGAAAAGAAAAGAAAAAGGGAATAGTTGGTGAAAATCTAAAAAAAAATGGTTGGAACCTTGCGTAAAAATGCAAGGTGATGTTGAGAGAAAAATGAAAAAAAAAAGAGAGGGAAAGAAAAGCAAATAAAAAAAGTGAAGTGAAGTGTAGAGTTGAGATTGTGTTGAATAAAATATGTGAATACCTCTCAAGCCTGAAAGAGGAAGATGTTAAAAATTTTCTGCTCTACTAACCCTTTAAGTCACTTTTACCCAAAATATTCCTACCCTAACCAAAGAACCTAACATTACAACCAAATGAAAAGCCCTCATTGATTTGCAATTGACTTATTTTTACAGTAGTGGAGAATATAGACAATAGGCAAGATTATGGTAGTGCAGCTATTGAGAGTGATATTGAGTGCTGAAATTTTAACCCATACACTTGAGTGATGAGTGATACACTACCGAGAGGATTGTGATAAGTTGAATTGATTTGATGTGTTTGATTTTTGATAACTAGACTCGAAGTTGATGTGCTGAGCATGCTTGATTGAACACTTATGTTGCTTGTGTTGTTTGGAACTTGATGATATGATGATCACTAATTGATTCCAATATTCCCCTAGGTTTAATCGATTCATTGCTCGGGACGAGCAATACTCTAGCTTGGGGGAGTGATTAGGGTCATATTTGCATCAATTTGTGCTCATTTTGAGATGAATTTCTAAAATTTTGCATGCATTTAAGGCCTTAATTTGATTATTGTGCTTGATTCTCAAAATGATGTTATTTTGCTATTTTTTCAGAAATTTGTAATTTATGGAGCAAAAGTACATCTAACATATTTTACAATTTATTTTCTTGATCAGATTTTGACGTGGCCTTTTCTTTTAGGAAATTCAACAACTAAAGCTCTAATGCTACAGGATGTGCACATAAAATGGAAGCAAATGGGTCCCGTATCTTGGACCACACCAAGCCACTGACCTTTAACCAATTCAGCTTCATCAAAGCTGTCACGCCCCAATTTTGAAAGCAACGGAAGTCTTACTTTTATTTATACTTATGAAATAATTAGGAAAATGTATTTTTGAGAGCGACTAACATTCTTGAAATAATTTTTTTTTTCTTTAAAAATATTTGCGACTAAAATCAGAGTGCACATTCATGAAATAATTCAATTAATTTAAAACCTCAATTACAACATTTATAGTAACATACATCTGAAATAATAAAATCCTATTAAACATGCAATTTCACCTCAAATAAAATAATTCACATATAAAACTGTCATACAACATATAGGACACTAAGTTAAACATGTAGTACCACTTAGAAAGTTCGTGTACAGCAGCAAATATGCAAAAACTAAAAATATTGCAGTGATGTATTTACTAAAACTTAGTGTGCATAAACAACAACTTAATTTTCTCAAATGTCCTTAAGGACACTAACTTGTATCATATTGTCAAGTACTTTTATGACTTCTAACACATAAATAAATCATGCCGAACCATTTAGCACATTAATCTAACATGATCTTATTTAATTTAATTTATTACCTAACATTTTCGATAATTACATATGCATGAATACTCATAATTTAAGTTCTACGCCGTATACAACTCAACTCTGTTAATGAAATAATCGACGTGCGTGCTTAAGGAAGTAATTAATCAAGTCCGAATTGATGTGTCCAAAAGAATTGATCAAGCACGAAGAAAGAACCAGATCGAAGAACACTTTGACGAGTCAACAGTTGTTAAGCTGGTGACGAGTCAGCAGCTTATAGTGAAGCAGGTAGCTGTTCAGCAGCTTCTAGTGAAGCAGGCTGCTGATCAGCAGCTTATGATGAAGCATGCTGGTGACGATCCAGCAGCTTATATTTCCTATATAAGTAATCGAATTTATTCGAATAGGATACAAATTTTTTACACTAACGAAGTTTTGCTCGAACGACGAGCGTATATAAAAGACCTACCTGCTTACTCATAAAACCTCGCATAATCGTCTATTTCAGCATATTGTTGGTGTAATCGTTGTTATTATAGCCACATAATCGCGTTTACGAAAATTACATCAACAGTTTGGAACAAGAAGGAAAGCCCAAATTGAAAATTTGAAGGATAAATTTTGAAGAATTATTTATGAAAAAAGTTGCAGAGAAGACGTGCTGATGAAAATTTGGAGGATAAATTTTGAAGAATTTTGAAGACGTGCAGAGAAGACGTGCAAGATTAGACCCAACGGAGCAGCGCTATCATCTGTCGTCGTTTGCCCATCTGCGCCGCCGGCAGTGGAGGCGTCGCCATCTCCTCACGCCGACGCTCATTATCGCAACCGCCGCACATACCGGACTCCACTGTTCCAGGATCATTTCTGCCACTGATGTCTAGTTTCACCAACGTCGCGGGTGAAGCCGATCGACTCCAACAGTCGCACCAGCGAAGCTTGGAGCCGCCCCATCTTTTCACAGGAAATCCATTAAGCCGTTAGTCCCGTTCGTCGAAACTTCGAACCAATTTGAAAGCCCACAACCCGAGTTCCTGTTGCCGAAGTGAGCGGAATCGTGCCACTCGCGCCACCGTCCACTATACATATCCTACTTGAAAGAATTGAAACGAACGTGTGATACCGATGTTCGACTATTCCAAACAGTCGGCTATCTGGGGCACAAATCACGAAATAAAATATATATATATATATATAGTGAAGCTGTTCGCCGAATCGCCATCGCTCTACGACAAAGGAAGCTGCTCGCCGGTGACGCCTGTTCGCCGCGAGAGCTGTTCGCCTCCCTCACGTACTTGGTCGCCAAAGAGGGCTGCTCGCCGATGCAATTGTTCGCCAAGGAGTTGCAAGGAGTTGTTCGCGCGTCCTCAATTTTTAAGGACCTGTTCGCCGGATGGGATGTTTGCAAGCTGTTCGCTGCCTGCTGAAGGGATTGCTCACCTAGGACCTGGTAGTCGCGACGAGCTGATCGCCACCGATCTGGAAACCCAGCTGCTCGCGCTTGATACTGCTGCTTGGGAGCTGATTTCGGCTATTCTCAAGGAAAAGTTTAAGGAGCTCCTTGCCTCACTCATACGCCTGCTCGCCGCACGCAGCTGGTCGCCAGAGGACCTGCTCGCGCACGGACCTGCTCGCCGCCAGAGCTGCTCGCCTATACGAGCTGTTCACCGCGCCACCTAGCAGATGATCGCCGCATTGAAGGATGTTCGCCCTCAGAAGATGTTCGCTCAAAAATGTTAGAGCTTCTCGCCTACGTAAGCTGCTCGCTCATTGTTCGCCGGGACTCGATTACACTCTAGAAGAACACGGTTGCTTGCAGACAAATCTTATTTGTTACGCCATTGCAATTGTTCTAGGCACTGTTATTTGCGCAGCAGTGAGAGATGCTCGCACAAGAGATCGCTTGTCCCTTTTCTTCTCGTGAATTTCCAATCCAAATATTTATCGTCCTTGATGCGCTAATGAATTAACCATGCCCGACCACGCATAAAAGGCAGTAGCAAATAACCACCCATGATTCGACCAAGTCAAGAAACGGTTTGAATTATTCAAACCACAGCCGCAAGGTTTGACTTGATAATGGAGGAGTTGATTATTTCATTCACGAGCTGATTTTGGAAACTCATCTCTACCGAATAATTCACAGAGAAAGTCTAGTTGGACTATTAAATGATAACTGGGCCGAAGTTATTTTCTTGAGCCTATGATAAGGAGTCTGGGCCCAAAAATTTGGAGGATTAATTAATGGTCACGGATATTCACCCCCATATTTGAGTTTTTTACCACCCATTTCACTTCACCACTTTAATATTTCAGTTCACCCCCTCTACTGTTTCAAAAATACCCATATCAATTATAATTGAAAACAAAATTAATTATTTCACCCCCCAATTTCAGAAACCCAAAAAAACACACACAATATTTCATTTCCCGCACAAAAAACACACACAACATTTCACGCTGGAGGAGAGCGAAGAGCTTCGCCGGAGCAAGTGACGCCGCCGGAGCAAGGAAGAAGTGCGTCGCGCCGGAGCTTTGCTGGGTAATCGATCGTGGACTCCATGGATAAAGGTATGTTTCAAAAATTCATTGATTTCTTAATTTTATGGTTTGTTAAAATTTATCATATATATTGTTGTAATTTGAATGGGTTTGTCTAAATGTTCAAAGTAATGTGTGTATTGGTTTGTTTGTTGATGAATTTTTGTTTTGCGGTGTTCGAATCTGGTTTTCCGAATCGGGCAAAAATGTTCTGCCACTGGAACTCGAACAAAGTGAAAATGTTCGAATTGTTTTGCCGAACAAAACTGATTTGTTCATCACTAAATGGTCAAACATATTGAAGTTGTTCATCTTTTTTTTTTAACATGTTGAAGCTGTTCATCAATTTTTCCGAACATGTTGAAGTTGTTCATCAATTTTTTTCGAACATATTGCAGTTCACATAAAAATACACTTAATAAATTTAGTTCACATAAAAATACACTTAATAAATGTGGAAAATAAAAAAAAAGTACCTATTACTCGTTGTATTTCCATAGTGCATCAGTTGATTTGTCCATGCTTTCACAAATCGATCTTTGTAAGGATTGAACCATTGATCAAGAACATAGTCAACTGGTTTCTCATCAAAGTTGTTACAAAGGACTTCAAGGGCTTCTTTGTATTCATTCTCAGTATGAGCATGGACAACCATATTTACTTGCTTCATGAACGCCTCCCATTTTTTCGCAGACTTGAAAGTCGGTTTACACTTAGCTAACACATTTCTATCAATGTGCCAAGTGCAAAGAAGATGTTTACATTTTGGGAATTTTAAGGCAACGACATTCATTAAAGCCAACTCTCGATCAGTAATAATAACTGATGGCATGCACCCTTCACCCAACATATCCTTCAGCACACCCAAAGCCCAATTGTAATTCTCCTTTTTCTCTGCCATTAAATACACAGATGCAACTGAAAATGTCATCCCGGTTGACGTGACTCCAACTATCTCCAAATACGGCAATCTATACCTATTTGTCTTGTACGTACAATCAATCAATAACACTTTTGGAAATGCACGCACCAACTTGATACATACAGGGTGTGAAAAGAACAATTCTTTCAATGCGTTCGTCTTCTCACATTTTGTGTAGTAATGAAAGTAATTCTTCTCAACAAACTGGCTCATCAAGTACTGCAACTGTGATCTTCCACAGTATTGAGTAATCTTGTGCTTTCTCCTAGCATTGTAGATGGTGCGAATGGTAGAAGTATTGTTATTGTTCTTCTCCTTCAAAGCTTTCAAAACACACTTCGGAGGTGCATTGCATTTTGACATGTCAATCACAAAAGCCTCCTCCGCAACGGATAAGCGACCCATAAATGAATGACCCTCGAAATAGTTGTTGATCGGATGATTATGAGTGCCACATTTAACTTCCAAAGTCCATTGAAATTGAACTTTCTCTGTACCTTTCAACCAAAAAGGACAATTGCATTTTTTGGACCCCGTATCTTTTCCACTTTGACCCTCTTCAACAAGTGTACACTCATTATTCTTTTTCTTCGGTGGACGATATATGCCCTCCCTCTCACAAGCTAATAAAACACGAGGTTTTTTACGACCGGATCCACTACCGGAGCGTTTAATTGATATAACCATCTGATTTTCAATTGCAACTCTACGTACCCAATCAATAAGTGCATCACGGGAGGGGAAAATATCCATGTTCGTAAATACACTCGTGTAGTCCATAACAATTTCACGATCACCCATAATATTTTCTTCATCATTATTCTCCAAGCTCTGTAAAACAATTTAGAACAACATCAAAATCTAGATAATACTTTATTGAAAAATCAGAAACTGTTCGAAAATAACATTCAAACATTTTGCGTTTGTTCGAAAATAGCAGTCGAACATTTATCCTTCGTTCGAAAAATTTTATGGAACAATTGTGTTTTGTTCGACCTTAATTTTTGAACAAAGGATAAATGTTCGACTAAAAAATTCGAAACTTTAGCCTATGTTCAAAGAACCAGATTCGAACAAACCCATTTTCGACATATTCGAAAAAAACAAAAAAAACAGGCGCGAACATATTTACACTACGTATATTCATTCATACAACATCTAAAATACTCAAAACATACCAATATCACTAATTTATACTAGGGTTTTACAAATAAAGTTAGACTAGGGTTTTACAAATACAACAATGAGTTAGAAAAATTTTACCCGGATTGTTCGAAAATTTGAGGAGCTTTTTTCAGAAATTTTGGTTTGAATGATCAATGATACAATGTTTTTGGTATGATGAAGAGGGGGGGGGGGGGGTGAAGTGATCCAATTGTAATTTGGAAAAATATATCAAAAGGGTATTTGTGTCTTTTAAACTTAGTTTAGAACTAGAAACTTAAAAGGGGGTGAAAAACTCAAATATGGGGTTTTTTTTTAATATCCGTGGCCTTAATTAATTAATCTTGGATCAAATATATTAGTGGTCTCAAGATTATTTAATTAAATATTGACCAATCTTTGGAGCGCTGGTCGTATATTGAGGACTGATCAATTTTTCCTTTATGCACAAATAATTGGGCCTTATTAAATTGTATAAGATATTGGGCCTAAATTGATGTTCGGCCAAGTTTTATTTAATTTTGAATAAATTTGGCCCAAATAAATAAATTAGTCTTGCAAGATAAAATTACATTCGATTGCAAGATTAATTTCAGAAGGAATAAAATTTCTTCTTCAAGTAATTAAATTCTCTGTGGAAACAATTGTTTTTAAACAATTAAATTCTAGAGGAAAAATTGTACTTAAAGCAATTAAATTCCAGAGGAATAAATTGGTTCTTAAATTAATTAAATTCCCAGCGGAAACAATTACTTCTTAAAGTAATTAAATTCCCAGAGTAAAAATTGCTTCCTAAAACAGTTAAAGTCCAGAAGAACAGAATTGCTTGCTAAAGCAATTTATTCAAGTGACGGAACAAGAAAAGAAGAATTGCTCACTACAGCAATTAAATTCAAGAAATGAAGCCCTGACAACGAAGATCAATCACAGTCCAAGAAGTGCAGAAAATTGGCGGCCTTGAAGATTAATTCTAGTTGCATGTCGAAGAATATATATGCTTGCAAATAAGTTGCTGATATATTTCCAGAACAATTGCCAATCATCCTTGAAGACCTTCGCTTGCAACTGGAAGAACTCAAAAACAAAAAATTAGTGAACCTACGAAGAATAACACTAGCTGCTCGCCACCTGCTCGCCTGCTCAGCCGCTCATCGCCTGCTCACCTGCTCGCCAATTCACCAGAAAGCAGTTGATAGTACATAAAATGTCTCATAAAATATGTCGACCTTATGTAACATCTCATGGGAGGAATAACAATCATCCTGCCCAGAGAGCATCTGCACCGGAGCAGTCAACGATAATTCATAATGCTACAACAAACAGACAACAATTGGAGCACACTGGAGTTCCGGCTACCCAAATGTTACAGCAACAACAACAGAGAGCGGCAAGTCCATCTGAGATACGACCTGAACCAGAACCAGTCCATGAACAAACTGTTCATCATCAACTAGAAAATGAAGCTAATAGGAAGCAAAGGAAGAAACAGATCAAGGGAAAGCAACCGTCAGTTCGTGAACGACTATGTTGGCCAGCAATTGAAAGTTTAGGCCCTGAAGGTGGCCAAAAAGCCACAAAGATTCCTACGAAGTCACACCCAAGCGACAGAGTGTCCGGCTCCGCTCGCTATAAGCGAGAAGAACGGCCACAATGAAGAATGCAATTGAAGACCTTCAGGCCAAAGTGTCTCTACACCCAGAGGACGATTCAACCCTATAGATCCCATTATCACCATTGTCATCATCGATTCTTTCGGCACAGATCCAGCTGAAGATCCAGTACCCGGCAACAAACCTGTATAAAGAAAGTTCCGATTCGAAGCATCATGCTTCACACAAAAGCATCGACTGGCGAACCTTATTCAAGAAGAAGTGCCCAGAGCTCCAGATCAAAAGCTCTGGCCCATATTTCTCAAGCAGATGGAGAAGAGCAAATGCAATTGAAGAACATAGAGGAATCAATACACCACTCATCATGGAGTGACATTACAGAACGATGACCAGTCCAAGACAGATCAAGACAACTGATGGTGAAGACGCTAGATCCTCACAAAGCAAATAGGTCACAACGAATATCTGGGGTACCTATTCAGAGTGAAAGACTGCGTGAATCCTCTCGCTTAGACGATTGGATCATAAACAGTTTCCCGAGAATAGATCCTCTAAAGATAAAAAGTTTGGCCTATAAGCCAAGTTATCAACTCATTCAGAGGGCGACATAAGCTCATTATCACCAACATCACCTCAATTTCGTGTTATCCAAGAAGCATCCATTCAGGAAGAGGTCCAACATTCGACAGTAGAGCTAAACGAGGGAGAATCAGACTCTGAACGATTGCAATGCCCTGATCTGGGAAAATAAAAAAAGAAAGGATATAAGATGGGTCAATCAAAATGTCAAGAAAGAAAAATGACATTTGAGCGCTACTTATCGAGGCCTCCACCTAAACCTAAAGACAAAGTGGGCTGGAGATCAGATTCTCTCAACATACTGATGCAATGATATCAATGGAAGCATCAAACGAAACTTAATGCAAATGTTGACAACATTCCTATTGAAGCAAATACTACATCGGCCGGATATTGCAAGATGCTTGTTGAAATAGTCACTAGAGGTCAGCCAATATGGAATAAACGCACCCCAAACAGCAATCAAGGGACAAACGCTTGCCGATTTCATCGTCGAGCTAACTTTCCTACAAGATCCGACTAGGGGGCGTAAAGTCCCATAACACCTCTACATAGACGAATCATCAACAAGCACAACAACAGGAGCTCGTGATAGATAAGTCTTCACTTCGACAATCAGATTCAACTTCACAGCTACAAACAGCAAGACCGAGTATGAAACATTGACAGCCGGACTTAAGTTATCATTATCTGTTGGGGCAACTAAACTTCAAATTTTTGGAGATTCCCAGCTAATAATATCCCAAGTCCGACCAAACACACATGCAGACACATTGGCTCGGCAGCAGAAAAGCAGAGCTGACACAAAGCTACAAGAACCCTCGACGTTTGATTACAAAATACATCAAACTCCGAGTGAGGAGCAGGAAGAGGACGACGACAACGACAGGATCAAACGTTCAACGTCTCAATCAGACAAGTCTATGATGTTATCAATAGCAAGGAACTCCGAGCTGTTCCTTGATAAATCAAAAGCAAGACGAATCCAAACAAGTACTACGCATATCATCAGAGCATCAACTGCAACACTGGCGAATTCCAAGACTTGTTGCGGCAATAGCAGAGATTTTACGAAGATGGAGAATTATCAGAGTTAATGAAGAAAATCCTCAACGAGAAGTCCACAAGTCGCCTAATCCACCAACTCTGATACCGGGGGAGTTTTCGTAACATATATACTTCTCATACAAAAGGGCGAAACTCTCAGTTTATCCTTTTGTACAAGACAAATGCGAAAATAATCTGCCATATATACTATTAACAACATGAGAAATTACTGTGCCGCAGAATCACGCAAAATGTTCCTTGAAAGTTCTCCCAAAGTACTAAACTAGGGCTCAAGATATTGGCTGCTTCATAAGCTGAAGAAGACCCAATGGAGCACGAAAGTCCAGAACATGTACAAGGGAGCGAACATAATCAAGAAACAACCATTCTGATCGAAATCAGAAGCTGAAAAGCACCTCAATGGCGAACGACCGAACGAGTGCCTTCTCAGCCAAGATTTTGAACCCAGATTGATGGCAAATCAAAAAGCGCATGCCTTCCAGCACGATGATTGAGCATACAAAGATATTATGCGTATCATCATAATATCTAATACTACACCAGCAAGTGCATGGAACGGCAAGCCTACCTCAAACATTCATTTCAAAGGATTGCCAACTATCACACTTCGTGAAGAAAACTCCAACTATCTCCAGATAAATAGAGTTTTCATCTTCTCAAGCCATGCTTTGGTAGATGACACATATATCTCTTTGTTCACTCCAAAGTGATCATCCACATCACAAGTTGCCATCACCTCAACACAGAAGATATATGCTGATTCCATCAGAAATATCCGGCACAGACAAATAGTTTGGAGGAACTGGCGCATACTGGAAGATATATCCATCACGAGGAAAGTAGCCTTTATCAACATTATTTCGATAAAGGCCTTGATCTCAATATAAATCAGAACGACGTCGACACTTCCTAAAACATTAAGGAAGAAAGATCACAGATATATCACCAGGTAAACTTCTCGAGGCATCTGCCCAAAAGAGAGAACTGCCCCCACCAGAGGCCTCAGAGCATTAATTCATGCGATTATTCCATCTCTATAGGCAATGATATCTAGCCTATATTGATGATGCAACCCATATAGGCGATGCGTTTCCTAAGAAGCAATAATTCTTCTTGGGGGCATGATAATTCCGCCTTTATAGGCGAAGACTCGAGTATTCTGTCTTTATTCGCGATGTCCGTTCCGCCATATTGACGATGCCGCCTACATAGGCGATGCGCCTCCCAGAGGCATAATTCCGCCTATATAGGCGATGCGCCTTCTCGAAGTGATAATCCTTCTTGAAGGCATGATTTTTCCGTCTTTATAGACGATGTCGCGATGCGCCTCCCAGAGACATGATTCCGCCTACATAGGCGATGCGCCTTCTCGAAATAACAATCCTTCTTGAAGGCACGATTACCTCGTCTTCGTAGGTGATGTCCAACCCACCTATACTGACGACAATACACCTTCTTGAAGCGATGATCCTTCTTGAAGGAGAATATACTGTTCTTTATCAATAATGCAGGTTGGCAGTACCCCGGAACATTTCAAATCATTCAACTCCAGATCATATATCACAATCAACAGTTGAATGGGGGCAAGAAGCAATGTTGATAAAGAGCAGCGACACCAGCAAAAGTGTCGTATCTTTCCTCTGTTGCTTTGATTTTCTCGGTGAACTTTTTTGAGCAACAGATGCAACAACAGGAGCAACCGGGCCAGACGCAGGCACCGGTGGTGCCGGGATTCGAGCTCATCTCTTCTTCCGTAACACCACCATTTTAGACGGCATGGTCCATCTTGCGTTTGTTCAGTCCTGTACCAAGAGCCATTACTCTCTGACATAAAGTATTGAATTCTGGAGGAATGGCAACTGTAACGCCTTGATCTACAATGAGAAAACAATAAATTACCTGGAGACAGGTAGATCAAAGACGACGAACAGGTATGCGAGCGCGAAACCATTGATACCCCAATACTATACTGGGGGGCAGACCCTGACACACAAAATCATCAAGAAGCAAAAAACTTGAATTCATACTGATCACAAGCATCTAGCAAAGGAAGCTTTGACCAAATTGATAAAGAGCAATTAGCTGGTGGTCTGACTCAAGTAGGCAGCTCGAGATCCGGATGCTCACGATGTGTGTTTTGAACAGATAATGAGTGTTATAGACGGTCTTTTTTAAAAGGTCACAGTCTAATCGAAATCGCCTAACTTACGTGGCTACAGAGGGCTAATGCGCTCCGGGTGGAGCTCTGGCTATGCTTGTCGAGCACGCTCCTCGCGCAGAGACAAAATGGCATTATACAATGCCTGTACGTCCTGCACCAGTAAGAGCACAAGCATGCCAACGCTCTTCATAGGTTGAAAGGTCACGGTGTTAAAACGCCTAATAACTCCCGAATAAGAACCGAGCCTGAAGCCCCGAAAGACCATATACGAGGGACCTGAGTGTGCATCAAAGATAATCCTTCAGAGGACGTTATATACGATCCGGAGGATAGCAGAGTGGATGCACCCGGTAATACCAGGACTGCGCTTCATGTCCACCAGAGGCACGCAGATACGCTCCCGAGGACAAAGTGAACGCTTCCTGATGGCCTATTCCCCCGCGAGTGTCTTATTCGTTTCGTGCCCAAAAAGAGGCGAAACGAAGCGAATTAAAGACCCATGACGCAGAAGGCGATGATTAGACATAAATGGCATTTCATTAGAGTTCGTAAAAAAAAAACAAGAACATCAAGAGCATCCTGATCAGAAGAACAAAAGGAAGCAAAACTAACGTCTAAAATACTTCAAACACCAGACAAACAATACAAAAATGCTAAAGCGAACAAGCCTAAATAGTTGGGGGCACATTCACCAGCGGTAGGAGTAATCCATCCTTCGACCGGAGTGAATGATGACATCTCAGCTGACTAAATTTCATCCATCAGTATGAAAGAAGCAGGACCCGATACCATAACGAAAGTCGCAAAGCTACCAGGCGGAAGTGCTCGCCAAGAAATCATACATTGAATATTCCAGCAAAACACGAAGGATCTCCAGAAAGATCGAAAAGCTGCAAATGTATGTACTTGCAGTTACAAGAAATACAAGAAGACAATGCTCACTCAACCCGCGCGAATGGAGCAACGAACGCTGGCATTCAAATAGCTTACGGGTATCTGGAAGGATTGCACGGTACTCTTTTTTCCCTACGACCGATTTATCCACAAGGGTGGTTTACGGCTAGGTTTTTAATGAGGCCTGTAGCGTCCTTCTATGCATTCGTTACACGGTTATAGAATCTTGCGAAACCACATCTGATGCATCTATGCATAAATACAAGGAAATACAAGCACAAAGAAGCCAACAAAGTGGAAGACAGATCAATTCAAGCTCAATCTACTTCCTTGCACTGGAGAAATCTTGCGAAGATCCAAATAGCCTGATGCTCGTTATTCATCCAACAATTCAAACAAACATCAGGCTAGGGGCAACTGTTAATAAAATAATCGACGGGCGTGCTTAAGGAAGTAATTAATAAAGTCCGAATTTACGTGTCCAAGAGAATTGATCAAGCACGAAGAAAGAACCAGATCGAAGAACACTTTGACGAGTCAACAGTTGTTAAGCTGGTGACGAGTCAACAGCTTATAATGAAGCAGGTAGCTGTTCAGCAGCTTAAGATGAAGCAGACTGGTGACGATCCAGCAGCTTGTATTTCCTATATAATGTAATCGAATTCATTCGAATAGATACGAAATTTTTACCCTAACAAAGTTCTGCTCGAATGACGAGCTTATATAAACGACCTACCTGCTTACTCATAAAACCTCGCATAATCGTCTATTTCAGCATATTGTTGGTGTAATCGTTGTTATTATAGCCACATAATCGCGTTTACGAAAATTACATCAACAAACTCCAGTAAAACACATGCAATTATCACAACATAAAAATATTCTAAGGCTTTGTAACATATAGCAAGTAAAACATAAAGTTTCTAGAAATTTTACTAAGCAATATTCACCAAAAATCCCAATAGAGGAAGTTAAAGGACTAAATATGAAAAGACCTAATTTTCGTACACATAACTAGTGAATTTAAACGTGAAGCTCTAAAAATTCAAATAACTTCATAGAGACATTAAACGTTCGTCTCATAAGACAAGAATAAGTTTTTCAACTTGAGCATGCAACTATACTCAAAACTCAATTTTTCAGCAGTGCGTCATCACCAATTTAATTCCACTAAAAATAGTTAAACTCATCAATAAATTCCAAAAAAAATCACGAAGGTAGATAACTTCTAGTAGTAATTAATCATAATTTTTACCGAATTTATTATAAAGCCAATTAAAACAGTTTATTCGAAAACTCTCGAAAAAATGGGCAGTTTGTCACATTCTTTTCAAAAATTCATAATTAATTAACGACAACTCCAAATTTAACGGGACTAGATGCGTTGAAAAGATAACTCGACCTAGTTTCATAATATGAAAAGAAAACATCGAAAATACTAACACACAAATCCTAGAATTTCATTGAAGTAAACTGATGGAATCTATACCTGAACTACACTAATTAATTCACAATTTAATAATTCTAACTTACAAAAATATAGCATTTCCCAATATCATTCATCTCCTCAGTTTCACATACACACATTCATGCGTCCAACACATCAGTGTTCACATAAGTGACACACACATACAAACACATGCATTGTGCTTACACTCAAAACAGTTATGCGTAGCACATTTGAAGACGTGAATTATTTATTACTAAGCAAATGACGGCAGTACCAACATATTATGTATACACTACACACATATAATATCATTTATAACACATATAGGCTTGGGGGTACTCTACAAAACATAACACCATTTTTATCAGTAATTTGTATTTTCACAATATTCTTAACATACACATATGTAAAGCATCATATAACCAATATTAATTTGCGAAAACATCCTTTTTTTATTTTCATCCCGCACCATCCTTCACCTCACCGCCACAAGTCCATAACTTATTCTTATCTGAAAAAATGATTTGGTGAAAAGGGGTGAGCAATAAAATCACTCAATGGGGATAAGTTATTCAAAGTTAAATATAAATGTAAACATGCAAATCATCAATGCCACATAAAGTATTCACATATAACTTTGCCACTTTGCCATTGAGCACGGCGGGTTGAACCCGAAGACTCATCAGTCCCGGTCCTCATAAGAGTCCCTGGCTATAATAATAACATGGAATAGAAATCATTTAGCAGTCAACTCAACAATTCACATAAATATTTAAAATTGAATAAATTTGCATAAGAGCTTTACTAACCACTGTAGAGTTAAAGCAACAAACCCCCACCTTTATTGATAAAAAATGTTTTGATTGAAGAATTGGCTGGGTGCAATGTTGGACAGCTTCTAATCCTTGCATACAGTCGACAGAAAACTAAGTATTAGGAAAAAGGTCACTCGGTGGCAACATGACAAAACGGGCTGGTGCCTGACCGATCAAACTCTAACGAAAAGAAAGTCTTACCTCAATCGAATCTTATGTTTTGCGGTACAAGGACAAGAGAAATGATCGGTTGCCTAAACCCGGTTGAAACGGACGATCGAATTCGTATCACGAAAAGTTCGTAGATTCTTGAAGAAGGGAAGAAGAAAGTTTCGGCTGGAAGGTATGTTAAAATAACTTTTGTAAGGTGACTAATTTCCACGAATATATGATAGCCTGCTAAGTTAAAACTCTCGTATGAAAGGGAAAGGAAAAAGGTTGCTTTCTTTCTCTTTTTCGGATGAAGGAAGGAAAACCCTACTCTTATTATACTAATTCTAAAAGACACCTCGACGTGTAATCTTTGACTTGGTATTACACTAATTAAAAAGGACTGAAACTCTCCCTTATTTATTGGCAACCGATGGAAGTTTACAACTCAATGAGTAATCATGGATGACTTGGTCAATTCCTCAACAAAACAGTAGTGGGTGGTTAATCAAAACTTAATTTCCAAGAAGTAAACATAAAATCCTTAATTATTTCTTAAATTTAAAACTTAAATAACCAAACTGAATAAATAAATAATCTAATTGATGCACTTAAAATTCTCGGCCGAGACACTGGTGCACTAAGTCCACTCCAACTTAAACTTATCTCCAATTAAATACTATTTATAATTAATCCTCCAAGTATTTAAATTCCTGAATATTCTAATATTACTAAATCTATAACACTTATCATATGCATAAATATCACAGACTTAATTCCGTATTATTATATCCCAAAAATTATAAGCTAAATATCCACAAAACAAATTCAAATTGAATCTCTTAATATCCCATAAAATAAAATAAATCACATTATCTCTTAATACACTTAATATGAATTAACACATAACTATCCGTGAATAATCCTCGGAAAAATATAACTTAATATTTTAAATTCTGAAATCCCAAAGAATTAATTTTATCCTCAAGATTGAATTAACACCTAATTAATCCTTAATCCCAAGAATATAATTCAACCATCTTAAAACTTAATGAAATTAAATTCTAAAATTACTCAAGAATAAAATTAAATCCTCAATTAATTAGTAAACTTAATTCCATAAAATCCCAAATAAATTCTAAATTTATAAACTTAGTAAATAGTCCATTAAACATTCCATCATGCCCTAAAAATCAAAATAGACTTATTAAACACTTAATTGGATTTCTTTCCAATTTTGATCCTTTAACTTTTGAACACCTTAAACCATAGTCCAAAATAAATAATTCAAAACTTAAATTAAATTTTCACATACTCAATTCGACTCAAAACCTCAAATGGTAACTTATAAGCTATAAAGTAAATTTATTTAAGTCGGGCGTTACTACAACACTATTCCTCTGCAGCAAAATTGAATCTCATTACACCCATAAAACGCACCTCACACCAGCAAAATCACAGCCGCACTTACCATGGCCGCCTCAACTGCTCGTCCCAATCCTCGACGCCGACCACCGCACCCGCCGTGAAATCCTGCCCAATCTGTCGCCACTGCTCTCGCCGACTCCGTCAACAACTCTCACAAAACCGCCGATCTATTGCTCTCATCAAAACCGCGACCTCAGCCACAACATCTGCCGCGCCTACAACCTCCGTCTCACCTCTGCTTCTGTCCGCCGATTACCGGAATCCGCTCCAACAGCAACTCCATCGATTGAAAATCCTTGCTACCGACGCAAGCACAGCCCCGCTGTCGAGCCGCCATCGCACGGAATCAGCTCTGAAACCACACCGCCTTGCTGGTGAGGAAGGTTGATTTGGGCCATGTTTTCATTTAATTATTTGAACCCAAGTTTCCTTTGAATTATTTAAGCCCAACTTGTTTCTCTTACTTGGCCCATTTGTTTCAGAGGATATAAAAGACATAAACATGTAACTGAGAAGAAAATCACGCTCAGTAGGGAGATCACGCCAACAGGGCAGTAATTTAGTTTAGGCAGTAGGTTTTTACGCAAAGAGGGCAGTAGGGTAGAAGCACGCAATAATTCTGTAACACCCCAAAATAGGCAGCAGCTTTTAGTCCTTTATTTGATTTGTTTTAGGCGTGAGTTTGAGTGTGAGCAAGGTTTAGTCCTTTAAGTTGTTATACTTTAGTCGTTCTTAATTATTTGCTTAGTATTAGTTGTCCCAATTAGTATTAATTGGACTCTTATGATAGTACTTAAGTTTCGAATTAT